>JANQBM010044762.1:0-10144 GCA_025594535.1 Erythroxylum domingense | reverse complement strand
AAGAAAATGCATTTCCTTAATCTCTCTTTGAGCTCATATGTACTGAAATTTCGGGTCCTAACCCTTAATATAGGGACAGGATGTTACAATTAAAATATATACTCTGTGCCTGTCATTGGCTATGTACAGGTACGCTACTTTTTGAACATTTATTTACTGTGTCTAGATGTCCTATAAAGGAAAATCTAGTATATACCTTTTAGATCGATTTAACAGGCAGCGGGTAAGACACACTTGTTCATCGAGATATTAATATGTTTCTAAATGAAATCGATGATACAAAACTGAGATTTTTCCTTGAAGGTGACCACCACATCTTGAATTATATAATGTGGACACTGAGAATCATGTCAAACTTAGTCAACATGTTAGGCAACGAATTCGGTTCCTAACATGCCTAATAAAACAAATAATGGTTAGCCAATTTGGCCAACCATACCTTCAATCTCCGGCCTATAAATATGCAGGAGATAAACAAAGAGAAAGCATTCATACGGGCATAACAAAAATAGAACGAGAGAGAAATGGATGAGGAAAAAAAGAAGAGAGAGAAAAATATTATGTATTTTTTATGGGTTTAGTTTTTCTCCTTGTAATTCTCCAATTTTTCAGTAATAAAATTCTTCTATCTTTGCCAGTGGTTTTTACCCTAATCTAGGAGTTTTCTATGTAAAATCTGTGTGTTTATTTTATCTTCACTATTTTTAGTTTCGATTTTAGATGCGACCTTACTCTGTCCAAATCCTAATTGTTCCTAACAAGTAGTATCAGAGCCAGCCTTGGGAGTGTATGTCTACTTATTGTATGCTCTTTGGTTTCCACTAAGAGTGGATCCTCCATATCAAAAGATAAATTAGAATATTATTCACTATGTCAAAGGCACTATTTATAAAGTGGTTGTGATAGAAATAATGGCGGCAAAGTACATTGAAAAATTCAACTAGAGCAATTTCTCACTATGGAAACTAAAGATAAAGGCAATCTTGAGGAAAGATAATTGTCTGGCGGTTATAAGTGAACGGCCAACTGGAGTCACAGATGAAAAGTGGAACGAGATGGATAGGAATACTGTAGCTAATATTCACCTAGCTTTAGCTAATAAAGTATTATCCAGTATAGAGGAAATAAAGACTGTGAAGGAAATATCTCACAAAATTATACGAGCCAAATCACTCTATAAAAAAAATTTTCTGAAGAGAAAACTATACACTTTATGTATGGAAGAATCCACTTCAGTGACGGAGCACTTAAGCATTTTGAATACTCTATTTTTGTAACTTAAATCATTGGGGCACACAATAACAATAAGTGAACGTGCTAAACTTAGAAGAAGAGAGTCGCGCAAGAGTAAGAAAGATAGGTTGACAAGTTCGCAACAAGCAGAGGCCTTGGCAGTGATGAGAGATAGATCAATGTAACATGGTCTAAATGGGAGTCACAATCATAGTAGATCAAAATCTAGGAGTAAGAAAGACTATAAATGCTACAATTATGGCAAGAAAGGTCACTTGAAAAAGGATTACTGGAATCTAAACAAGAAAGATTATGTTCCTCAAGGAAACGTTTCAAGCACTTCAGATGATGGAGCACAATGGTTTGTGAAGCAGCAGCGATTATTGGAGGAAAGAGAAGATTTGTTGATGCCTAACTGTTTGATTCAGCAGTTACTTTTCATATGACCTCTCAAAGAGAATGCTTCCATCAGTATGAATCTATCTCTGGAGGATCTGTGTATAGCTATAATGATCAAGCTCTTAAAATCGTTGGTATTGGCACCATCAAGTTAAAGGTGTATAATGGTACAATTCAGACTACTGAAAAAGTGCGACATATGGAGGAACTGAAGAAGAATTTGTTATCTGTAGGATAGCTAGATGATCTCTGTTTCAGATTTGAGATTCAAAAGAAGATAATGAAATTGATTAAAGGAGCACTGGTAATTATGAAAGCAAAGAAGATTGTTTCAAATCTATATATATTGAAGGGAGGAACTTTGCAAGAAGGAGAGGCATTCATTGCGGTGACTAGTCCAGATGACAAATTTTCAATGACGTAGCATAAAAAGTTTGGACATATGTCAGAACAAGGAATGAAAATACTTGCAGAGAAGAACCTACTTCTAGGTCTTACAAAGTTTCACTACCCTTATGTGAGCATTGTATTATGAGTAAGCAGTATCGATTGAAATTCAACACATCAAAGTTCAGAAGTAAAGAAATTCTAGAATTGATTCACTCTGATATATGGCAAGCACTAGTTACGTCCCTAAGAGGAGAAAATTTCTTTGTCACATTTATAGATGATTATTCAAGGAAATATTAGGTATTTCCTATCAAGAGGAAAGCAGATGTGTTTTCTGTTTTCAAATTTCACAAAGCGCAAGTGGAACTCAAATATTGTAAAAATATCAAGTGTTTACAGTAAGATAATGGAGGAGAATATACTGGTAAAGAATTTGATGAATTTTGCTAGTATGAAGGCAACAAAAGGTAGTTCACGATGGCACACAACTAAAAAAAATGGAGTAGCAGAGCGGATGAATAGAACTATGTTGGAAAGAATAAGAGCGATGTTGAGAACTACAAGTTTAGATAAGAAATTCTGGACAGAAGCAGTCAATACCACCTATTATATGGTGAATCGAGCTCCATCAACTACAACTGAGTTTAAGATGCCAAGGGAGATGTGGACTGGTAAACTAGTGGATTATTCCAACCTCCATATATTTGGAAGTCCTACCTATGTTATGTTCAATTCCTATGAAACTATAAATTTGGATCCAAAATCTAAAAGATGCATTTTCTTAGGGTATGTTGAAGGTGTGAAGGGGTATCGTCTATGGGATCCCACTGCCCACAAGATTGTTATCAGCAGGGATGTTATCTTTATAGAAGATAAGGATCAAGAGCAAGCAGAAAATGTTGACACTGTACAAGAGAATCTAGAAACTACAATAGTACAAGTGGATAGAGAAGTTGATCAAAATGATTCTTCTGAAGCTGTACCAGAGCATAAGGAGCAAGAACCAGTTAAATATGATTTTATAGATACTCGAAGATCAACTCGTATAAGAAGAGCACTGAGCTGACACTTAGATTATGTTATGGAGGGCAATATTGCATACTATCTTTTAACTGAGGACGGGGAGCCATCAACTCTTCAAGAAGCAATGAATAGTTCAGATGCATCTCAGTGGATGATAGCAATGCAAGAAAAAATTGAAGCACTTCATAAGAATAAGACATGGGAGTTGGTGTCTTTACCGCAATGAAGAAAGCCTATTGGCAATAAATGGGTTTACAAGATCAAGCGAAGTTGTGATGATCAAATAGAGCGATATCATGATATATTAATGGTAAAAGCATATGCTCAGAAAGAAGGTACTGATTTTAATGAAATATTTTCTCCTGTGGTTCGACTCACTACAGTTCAAGTAGTTCTGTTAATGTGTGCTATATTTGACTTGCATCTTGAGCAGTTAGATGTGAAAGCTGTATTTCTTTATAGAGATATTGAAGAAGAAATTTATATGCTCCAACCATAAGGTTTTGAAGAAAAAGGGAAAGAGAACTTGGTTTACAAGTTTAACAAATCTCTGTATGGTTTAAAGAAGGTGCCAGGCCTTTGTGCATATTTCACGAGGTTTAAGAAAGATGATTTTATAGTCTTGCTGTTGTATGTAAATAACATGTTGGTAGCAGGCTCCAACAATGATCGTATCAAAGAATTGAAGGCACAGTTGGCTAGGGAATTTGAAATGAAGGACTTGGAACTAGCAAACAAGATTATAGGGATGCAAATTCACCGAGACAGAAATAATAGGAAGATTTGGCTTTCTCGGAAGAATTATTTGAAGAAAATCTTACAGCGATTCAACATGCAAGATTGTTAGTCAATTTATACCGCTCTTCCTATTAATTTCAAGTTATCCTCAAGTATGATTCCTAACAATTAAGAAGAGAGGATGGAGATGTCTCGAGTACCATATACATCAATAGTGGGGAGCCTGATGTTCGCTATGATTTGTATAAGAACAAATATTGCACATGCAGTGTGAGTGGTTAGTCGATACATGGCGAATGCTAGTCGAGAGCATTGGAATACATTTAAGAGAATTCTTAGATATATCAAGGGAACTTTAGATGTTGCATTATATTATGAAGGATTATATTTTACTGTCAGAAGATATGTTAATGCTGATTATGCTGGTGATCTTGACAAAAGTAAATCCACTACTGGATATGTGTTCACATTAGTTAGAGGGATTGTGAACTGGGTTTCAAAATTACAGTCAGTTGTGGCTACGTCAACAACAGAAGCATAATATGTAGCAGCTACACAAGCCAGTAAAGAAGCAGTGTGGTTGAAGATATTGTTGGAAGAACTTGGGTATAAATAAGAGAATATTACTCTGTATTGTGACAATTAAAGTGCTTTGCATCCAACATTTCATTCAAAGACAAAGCACATTCAAGTTCATTATCACTTCGTTCTTGATAAAGTGAAAGAAGGAACGGTGGACATGCACAAAATTCATCTTATAGATAACCTGATAGATTTTATGATAAAAGCAATTAAGGCTTGACAAGTTTATATGGTGTCAATCCTTATGCGTCCTGACAGAGACGTAAATAACATGAAGTGGTAAGGTAGAAAGAATTGTGTGAAGATATGATTGATTCTCGTCAAATCTTCAAGTGAGAGAATTGTCAAACTTAGTTGGTGTGTTAGGCATCAAATTTTGGTGCCTAACATGCCCAATAAAACAACTAATGATTGGCCAATTTGACCAACCATACCTTCAATCTCCTACCTATAAAGCGCAAGGATATAAACAAAAAGAAAGCATCCATACGGGTAGAACAAAAATAAAAAGAGAGAAAAGTGGGGTGAGGAAAAAAAAGAAAAACAAAGAGAGAGAAAAAATATTACGTATTTTTTATGGTTTAGTTTTTCTCCTTATATTTCTCCAATTTTTCAATAGTAAAATTCTTCTATCCTTGCCCGAGATTTTTTACCCTGATTTAGCATTTTTCACGTAAAATCTATGTCTATTTTATCTTTAATATTTTTAGTTTTGTTTTAAATGCGACCTTACTCTGTCCATGTCCTAATTGTTCTTAACAAATCATTGCACCTTAGAGTCCATAAAAACATTATCTACTAAAAAAATGTACTTGATGTGTTTTCGCTATAGCTTTTGACTTGAATATCGGCTGACTTAGTTTTGAAGGATTATGTGAAACAACAAATTTGAAAGAATGGACTTGAGATGGATCCCTTTGTTGTGGAAAAGGGACAATGGCCCGAAAAGAACTGCTACTTGAACCTACTTGGGCTATTGCAATTGCACGCGTTTACGGATTCAACAGAACAATGATTGAAGTGGCAAAAGAACTCGAGCAAATTCACAAAGCCCCTAATGTCCCTCACTACCTATTGCTCATCAAGTTTCGTTAACTTTTTTTATTTTAATGGTTTTATGGAACAAGTGTTAGGGCATAGAGGAAAAAAGGCAAATGAAGTAGAGGAGTCAAATAAAAATACAACACAAAATTGATGTTTTTTATTGCAAATAAAACCAACACTTAAGCTACTTAAATAGACTCAATGTAAACCAACTTAGTTAAAATCAACCAACAAGCTTGGAAGTGGATAAATAGGCCCACGTGCACCACTTTCACTTCTTAACAGAAAATTAAACATGCTACTTTGTCCAGAAAAGTATAAAACCATTAACAATTAATTGAATAATAGAAACAGGAAAAACAAAACATTAACAATTTTGAAGCATTAATATTCAAGACACCTCCTTGCTTCAAAATTTGTAACTCCAATTTGCATTCTGAAACATTCATGCTTTGCACATGACAATGACTTTGTGAGAATATCAACAAATTACTCAATTGTTCTACAAAACTTCAACGTGATTGTTCCTTCAGCTACAAGATTTCAAATGAGGTGATAACAGATATCAATATGCTTTGTTCGTCTATAATAAGCTAGATTTTTTGTCATTGAAATCGTCGCCATGTTATCGTGGGAAATCTTAGTTGCACCTTCTTACTTTTCAGGAAATCAGCTAATAATCTTCTCAACCACACTGCTTGACATGCGGAAGCTGTTGTTGTAATGTATTCAGCTTCTGAAGTTGATAGCGTAACTACCTCCTGCTTTTTAGAGCTACATGAAACAACACTTAAGTCAAGGAATAACACATAGCTAAAGGTTTTGTCTTTCAAACAGCCTGCCCAATCATTATTAGTGAAGCCCCACAACCCAAAGCTTGGTTTCTTTATATAACAAATCCCAAAATTTGTGCTTCCTGCAACATATCTCATAATCCTTTTCGCTGCCCCAAGGTGATGCTTGTTTGCGCTTTGCATAAATCTTAAAGTCACGTTATCTGAAAAAAAACAGTATCAAGTTTTGTATGGGACAAATAATCCAAACTGTCAACCATAGTTCTAAAGACTTACGCATTTGTCAAACACGTTTCATCACCAATAACAAATTTCTCATTAACATTCATGGGTGTAAGAGCTGATTTACAATTCAGGATGTTAAACTGCTTAAGCAAATCAGTGGCATATTTTCTTTGCGAAATAAAAATTCCATTGTCACCTTGATTCACTTCAAGCCCAAAGAAATCATGTAATAAACCCAAGTCGGACATCTCAAGTCCAAGTCAAAAGCCTTAAGTCAGGCTTTAAACAATTACTACTACTAAAAAATTATGATTTATGTTTTAATTTTACTAAATAAAAATTAGTAGGTAATTTAATTTTTCTAGACATATTATGAACATTCATTAGTAAATAGAAAAGTTTTATATTTTAAATATACATTAGTAAATAGTTATATAAAAATATGTAATATTAGTAAATACAATTTAGTAAATTGGTGGCTAGAACTATAACAACAATTCTAAATGTTGCATATATAAGGTTTTATTACTACATTTTTTATTTTTGTTGTTTTTTCTTATATGTAGCAACAAATTATTATTATCGTTGTCTTTTAATATTAATAAAGACAATACTTTGCTAAAGTTCCTTTTCCCCATATTGAATTTTTCTTTTTTACTTTTTAATATATTTTTAAAATTATCTTATAACCTCAAATGATTAATTACATTATCACAAATTTCTATTCGTAACCGTGGTTACATTACTATTTAATTTATGCTAGAAAACGAGGTAATAATACGCTTATATTAATGAAGATAGAGAGGAAGAACTTATTGCGGGATTATGTTCAAAAACTATCGACAAGAAATAGACTCTATATAGTATATACCACGTGAATGATTACTACCAAAGTATGATATATTTTCATTGCAACAGAATAGTAGCAGGAAAGTCCAGTGATAAGGCTCACCTAAGGCATTTAATTCTTTATCCGTTAAAATAGTAAATTTGATCCACATCCGTACTGAAAATTGCGTCATCATGCATTACACTCCATTGCGATTAAGTTATTCACTTACAAAAACTATGGTCCATTAATTATTTACATGTTCCTAATGATTTACTTAAGTTCCCAAAGAGGTTGCTATACGTTCCTTCTCATTTCTTTTGTTTCAAATTTTGCATCATCTAATCAAATATTTTATATTTAGAAAGCTTACAGTTTATTTCAACTTTTTAGTTTCAGTTTTTCATTTTTATTCTTAAATTCAGTAAAAATTATATATTCAGTTTTTATTTTTTAATAAGGCAATATCATGCCTAATCACCTATTTATAATTCTTCTTAGATCTTCCTTTTCTTCTCTTACAGTCTCTAAATACAATATTCTTGAAGTTTTTCACTAAAGCATCAAGATGCAAGGCCGTTTCTAACGTTTTATAAGCCCTAGATGGAGTAAAAAAAAACTCAGTAAATCAGCAATATATAAACATGTAAGCTTTTAGAGCATATTTTTATTATTAAAATTTAATATCCATACATAAGTGAATGAATTTATAAATTCACATGCTCAACAAAATATTAAATGATTATATCATAATATCTTACAAATGTTAGTATCAATAAAATCACTAAAAATAGTAATGGTAACAACAAAATAGCAATCGTAACAATCGAACAACAATATTAGACTTCAAAAAACTAAGAGAATTGTACTAAAAAATACACGGATGATCATCATTTATGAAAAACAACTTTTCTGTGCATTTGTAGACATAAAAATTGTTGATAATATTATCAAAATCAATATTGTTCAACATATCCTTCTCAATACATAAAATAGCTAAACTATTTAACCTTTCTTGTGACATTGATGACCTCAAGTAGGTTTTCAATAATTTTAATTTTAAAAAACTTCTATCAGTTGATGCTTCAGTCGCAGGTATAGTTAATAGAATTCGATAAGCAATTAAAACATTTGGATAACAATCTGCAGCTTTAAAAAATTCTAAAATTTTAACTAATGATATTAACTCATTTGGTAAAGTCATTTGCAACACTTTTAATTCCAAAAAAATCATCTAAATCTACATCCGACATACTATAATGAGAAAAAGTTGTTGTAAATTTAGTGCAACATTGTCTTAATTCGTTATCATCCAACGACCTCAACTTCTTTGAATCAAATAAGAATCCAAAAATATTTTCAAATGTTATTAATTGTTCAAATATATTGCATATCCATAATAACTAGAAAGTAATTAACTCTGAAAGAATCCTCAACTGATTGTATTTCCTAATAATACAACGTCTAGTTAGAAATGTAGGCTCCTCATTCATATCATGTGCAAAACTTTTGGCAATATTCATACTAGAGCCAAATCCTTCATCTCTATATTTCTCAAAAAATATCACCACAACTTCTAATTGCTTTATGGTAGCATTAATGCACATAGATTTGGATTGCAAAATTTTACTCACCATGTTAATAGTGATACAATATCATACCAAGTAAAAAATCAAAACTCTCAAGTACACTAACCAAACTTTCTACTTCACTCTTTGACTTGGCATCGTCACAAGATCTAGATAATTCCATCAAAGCCAATCTTATTCGAGGAGCTTTAAATCTAATAGATTCAACACTTTTTATTCAACTCTCTCAATGATTGTTAGACAATGATTTCATGGTTAAGCCTAAAACATTATCAAGTAAAACCTTCTACCTTTTAGGAGAACTTGAAAATAATGCATATATGACAACTTTAACACAAGAATGTGCCATATCACTAAGAGCAAGATTAAGATTATGACAAGCGCATGACATATATAATGCTCTCGGATTTATTTCCAGTAATCGTTTTTGAACCCCTTGGTGTTTCCTTTCATATTAGAACTATTGTCATAACCTTGACCCCTTACATTATAAACATTAAGATCAGAAGACTTAAATGCATTCAATAATATATCGATAAGTCTTATCCCAGATGCGTCATCTACCTTCAAGAACTCTAAATAGTACTTCTCTATTTTTATTTTTTATTTGACATATACACACATCACACTAACAAAATAATTTTTTCTAGATGGCTCAAATCTGGGGTACAATTAAGAATAATAGAAAAGTATTTCGCTACAGTAGACACGTCATGGTGGTCACTGCTGCGAAGTCGGTAGTAACTGACCTGAAAAAAATAAAGTTGAGGGGAGTTAGATCTCGTTGAGTAAGCTCACACCGTCCTACGATACCCAATGTTATACGCACAGTTATGCATGAATATCAAAATACATACACATCATGCTATACATCCAATCACATCAACAACACAAATAAATTGTGAGGAAGAATATTTGTAAGATCTTAATCTCTAAAGGTAAGCCCTCACAACTCTAAAACTCAAATGGTTACAGGGAGTTATGTATCACCAACGGCGTAGCCATGCTCTTATACTCATGTAGCCATAAGGCTCTTTTAATCCAAAGGAGTTGTGGGGAGCCAAGCATCCCCAATAGACCAGCCCTCACTTTAAGTGTCCAAAGTCATAAGTGTTGGCCCCGGGTCTCCATATGGATTTTATGGCGACTACGTGTCACCATTGGAATTTATTTGAAATTATAATAAATATATTTGGAAACATTGCAATAAAATAAAATATAACATTTAAATTTAATTAAGGTTTAGACAAAGAAGATTTGTGGTGGGACTTTTCTAATATAAGCAAATAATAATTAAA
>JANQBM010044761.1:0-30093 GCA_025594535.1 Erythroxylum domingense | reverse complement strand
CTAAACCCTCTCTGAACATTCATCGAACACTTCAAAGCCTTCATCATATTATCCTAAATCACCTAAACATATAATCTCTTCTTCCTTAACATACTGTCACACAATGCAAAACCAAATGCATTGTGTTACAGATAATCAAAACAAATGAATAAGCAATCTTAAACCCAGATTAAATCGTTCACTTCAATCGACTCAAAAACTAACATTTTACTTGATATTAATTGCAAGAAAAGTAGTTGAATGACTTACCTCAACCAACACGCACATGCACTCTGACTGTAGATGACAGAGGGAAGTCAAATGGTGAAGTAACCTCCACAGATTCCACAAGCATGACAGAAGATGAGAGAGGGAAGGTGGCTCGAGGAATGGGAAGGCGACAGAGCTAAACGCAGGAGACTGAGCTAGCACTATTTTTCATTTACACAAAAGATGAGACGACATCGTTATGGGGGGTGGGGATACAACATCGTCTCATCTGGTTGGAGGGCGGGATTGATCACTTTCAAGGGTACAAAACCAACGTCGTGTTGGCCCAATGACACGACGTCATTCTGCTGGGGGCGAGGGGAGCATTAATGTGGACCTAACCTTTCCTGACGTTTAAATCACCAAAATGTCACGCTTAGTATTTTGTGACGTATTTCTCACAAAATGACATCAAAAACTTCGTTTATTGAAGACGTCGCCAAATCACGGCTCTTTTCATGACATTTTTTCAAACGTCACGAAAGTCGAATATAATTCACGACGTCTACTTTAAAAACGATGTGAAATGTATGTTTTTGTTGTAATGTTTGGACTATTTCAACCCTGAATCAACCCTAGGGCTTCTAAAGTATAAATACATCATTAAGGGATAGATGAAGGAGACTTTTGGAGAGCTTTCAAATCAGACTAAATTTAGAAACCTTAGAGAGCTAGTGAGTGATTTGAGAAAGGAGGCAAAGGAAGAGAGACATGGAGACGAAGATTGACATGAAGTACTTCCCGAAATAGATGGTTTCCCGCAGTCGCTGCCTCCATTGATCCTTTCTGAGTGTATTTTCTAATTTATTTCAGTTTTATTGATGTATGAAATTGAGATAATTGTTAAGAATAGGTTTTGTTGAATGTCTATTTTTTTCTAAACTCACCTTCGGGATTTTGATTCTTGAGATTAATAAAGTTTAGTTTATTGTGTTTTATTTGAGTTATTTGTGATTCAATATTTGTTCTTAATAATTCGACAATAAAATACAAGGGTAAGTCGAGTGAATATCATCGAATTAGGCTAATGAGAGTTAGGTAATTTTATAGATAATAATTGAATCAAATTGTTAAAATTGTGTAACGAGAGATCGAGCATAGGTTTCTGGTAGGTTAGTAGACAAATTTATAACTAATTCAGGTTTTAGGTTAATTGTGAGTCGAGAGATCACAATTCCATAATTTAAACAAAGGGATTAATAATTAGGTTTAAAGATTATAACTTCAGAGAGAGTAATCCACCCTAGGACTGTTTAAATCCAATAATTCGATAATTGCATAATTGATTAGATTTTCATTAATTTTGGATTAAAACCCCCTTTCTCTCAACTGGTAGTTCCTAGGTTAATTCTTGAGTTGGTTGTGTGAATTGCTATTTTGTTTATTATTTTTAAAATTTAATTCTCGTAATTGCTTGTTTGATTAATTAATTTTTTTCATTTGTTGTTTATTTTAGATTGTTGTCGACCTTAGATTTTAGGACTTGATTAACCCTCCTCGTGGGATTGATACCTTAGGTATTACACGAACAACCCGTGCGCTTGCAATATTATCGAGGTTAAAATAATAGAACTTTAGCACACGTAAACCTACGATCAAGTTTTTGGCACTGTTGTCGAGGAGACGGTTAGTTTAGTTCTTTAATCTAAGGCTTTTCCACTTTCTTTTTTTCTAAATTAATTAAAAAAATTTGGGAAGTAAAGTAGAGACACATCAAGACTTCTTAGAGTAAGAATGTTACATTTGAAGAGTTGAATGCTAAGAGGACATGAAAGGAACGTTCATGGAGGATATGTATTATAGGGAGCAAGGGACATTTATGTAGTTTAATGAGCCCCAATTTAGTTGTGGAAATCATCATCCTTATATGAACCCATACATTTCGGGGTGGTAGAATCACCCAGATTTCTATTGGTCCAACAATGCAAGTACTCACATTGGACATCAAGGCTTGTTTGAATTTCAACAAGACGAATCTAGTTCATGGGATCCAAGCTATAGAAAATCATGGATAAGCTTACAAACATAGAAGATAACCAGAAGAGATTGGAAAAGAAGTTTGAGCAAGTAATCGAATATCGTACCTATTCTACTCATAATCTAGAGGTTCGAATAGCTCAGCTTTCAAGGGAATTTTTTTAAGTGTGGAAAATTGTTTGTGCAGTATGAATGTAAATTCAATAAAGCCAGGTCAGGCTATCACACTTACGAATGGGGTAGAGCTAGAAAAACCAGTAAGAAATCAAGCTAAACCTAATCTTAGAGAAGACTAAGAAATTAAAGAAGAAGATTAAGAAAATTATGCCAACCATCCCTATTATTGAGCAATTCTTGATATACCATATGTGAACATTAAAAAATCTTGGGGAGATGATCAGGAAAGAACTCTATCCTTTGGATTGATGATGATCGAATGACATTCAACATGAATGATGTAATTAAGAATTTGAAGGTTAGTAGCTCATTCAGGATAATTGATATGTTCGAATCCTCTAAAGAATAAGAGGATGAAGAACAGATGACAACTGAAATCAAGTTTGAAGAAACTATGAAAGTCACTGTTCATAAAGCAGAAGAAGCAGAGGAGACGAGGGTGATTACCGAAGAAAGAGAGAAACTCACCTTCTTACAAGATAAACTATTGGATTCGATGGAAGATTTAGGAAATTGTGTTATTCCATATTTTATTGAGAGTTTGTTAATGAAAAGGACATTACTGAAATTAATTAGTTTTCATAATTTTATCAATATTGTCCTTCTAATCACTTTGCAATTTGTAGCTTACTCATAGGCTACAAAATTGATGTTGGATGAAAATAGTGGAAGCAACCACTCATAATTGATCCTGGCTGAGTGTTAAAGGATGAAGGTAAAGCTAACAACCACAAATTAGCATGTTTAGTAGTTAGATTTAAATTGTTGTGTAGTTAGGTTTGTTTTAAATTATTAAATAAGTTTTGAATGAATTGAAATGGTTTGTATTGCTAATTCTTTTTCTCTCTTAAATCACTTATAAGATAGGGAAAAACTCTTGATGTCAAGCAGATTTGGTCTCAATACTATAGCCATCACCACCTCTATCACCATAAACGGTTTCATGTTCTAACCTTTTTTTTTTTCATTTTTGTTAGTATTTTATTCTTATGTTTTTTGTATAATGTATTTTATTTCCCCCTGGTGTGCTTGTGTACCCTACTCACATTGAGAACAATGTGTTGTTCAAGTATAAGGAGGGCTGTGTGTTTTTACTTTGAGTGTGAATTTAGCATATTGTATGATAGTTTGTTTAGGTTGCATTTTGTGAACTGTATGAATGTGTCAATAGCTTAGATGGAGTTAAATTTATTTAATTTCAAACTTAGTCTATTAGGTTGTAAATAATCATTAGCTCACAAAATTAGTGAATTAGGAGTCTTTGGATAAATATACATCTTAATTAGGATTTAGTGTAAATTTAACACCCTATAGGTTGTCACATTCATTCATAATTTTAGGCTTTTTAACTTAAGTAGCTTAACTAGTATTTTTCATAAAATGAGTAGCTTAAACAATAAGGTAGGTAATACCAAAAAAAAGTTTTTATTAAAAAAATCACTATTCTGTTGGCCTTCGGGTTATGAATAGAGCTAGTAACCAGCTGAAAACGTAATATAGCCAAGTAACTGGATCGACACGTATCACAAATGTGTACCTTCGCGTCAAAAAGCTGTAATGACATTTCAACCAAGCAGTTTAATAAAAACATGACTTAGTTGAGTAACCTGATCGATATTCATTACCAATGTTTGCCTACATATAAAAAGACTAAGCCTATGTTTAAGAATAAAAAAATTGTATTTCCTTAATAAAACCTACCGGATTTGTAATAAGCTTGACTTTTGATGACAATATACTTAGAAGTAGTTACAGAGTCTGAAGGACCAAAGAATTATTAATGTATGTGTACAACTGAAAAGGGTAAATAAATTAATATTTAGATCTCGATTAAATTGTCTATTTAGTTCAAAGCCACTAGACATAGATTTTGCATGTTAATGATTAGATATAACTTGTATGATTGTATTTAAGATTATACTTATTTCATAAAGTTAAAGCCATTGCCTCATTATTGCATTGTGTGTTATGTGGCTGTTGTTTTGTTCACTTGAGGACAAGCAAACGTGTAAGTGTGGGGATATTGATATTTGTGATTTGCATTGTATTTTAGGGTTTAATTTGTTAAGTATTTAATGTCAATTTGAGTGTTTAGTGCCTATTTAGGTTTTAATTGTGCTAGTTTATTTGTTTAAGTGTTTTTATGAGTTAGTATGAGTCTTTGAGCTTAAATGTTATATTTTTGAGGTATCTTGATATGTTTGTTAGTGTTTTAGGGTAAACGGTAAAGAACAGAGAATTTTTGGGCTACAAACCTGGCCCATGATCATGGCACAACATGCCACGATGGTGACAGAAAGAGGCGAGCTGACAGGACCCTGGCCACGATCGTGCACCTTAGGCCACAATTATAAAAGAGAGGGTTAGGCACTGGCCACGATCGTGGCCTATGTTGGGCTGATATAGAAACCCAAAATTTGCAAAAAATTTTGGACTGTTTCAACCCTGAATTAGCCCTAGGGCTTCCAAAGTATAAATACATCATTAAGGGATAGATCAAGGAGACTTTTGGAGAGCTTTGAAATCAGACTAAATTCAAAAACCTTAGAGAGCTAGTGAGTGATTTGAGAAAGGAGGCAAAGGAAGAGAGACATGGAGACGAAGATTGACATGAAGTACTTCCCAAAATAGGAGGTTTCCCGAGTCGCTGCCTCCATGGATCAGTTCCAAGTGTATTTTCTAATTTATTTCAATTTTATTGATGTATGAAATTGAGATAATTGTTAAGAATAGGTTTTGGTGAATGTATATTTTTTTCTTAACTCACCTTCGTGATTTTGATTCTTGAGATTAATAAAGTTTAGTTTATTGTGTTTTATTTGAGTTATTTGTGATTTAATATTTGTTCTTAATAATTCGGCAATAAACTGCAGGGGTAAGTTGAATGAATATCATCGAATTAGGTTAATGAGAGTTAGGTAATTTTATAGATAATAATTGAATCAAATTGTTAAATTGTGTAACGAGAGATTGAGCATAGGTTTCTGGTAGGTTAGTAGACAAATTTATAACTAATTCAGGTTTTAGGTTAATTGTGATTCGAGAGATCTCAATTCCATAATTTAAACTAGGGATTATTAATTGGGGTTTAAAGATTATAACTTGAGAGAGAGTAATCCAACCTAAGACCGTCTAAACCTAATAATTTGGCAATTGCATAATTGATTATATTTTCATTAATTTCGGATTGAAACCTCTTTTTCTCTATTAGTAGTTCCTAGGTTAATTCTTGATTTGGTTGTGTGATTTGATATTTTGTTTATTATTTCTAAAATCTAATTCTTGTAATTGCTTGTTTGATTGTCTAATTTTTCGCATTTATTGATTATTTTAGATTGTTACGAATTAGTTTGATGTTAGATTTTAGGACTAGATTAACCCTCCTTATGGGATCGATACCTTAGATACCATGCTAATGACCGGTGTACTTGCGGTATTATCAAGATTAAAATAGTAAAACTTTAGCACACGTAAACCTGTGATAAGATATCAAGGAACCTGAACCTTGAGGAGAATGGGAAGATATTGAGGATCCTGGGAACGCGTTCAGAAAGAAATGATTGCGTAAGAGAAGGCGAAGGAAGGAAAACCATAAGGAAGGTGGAATCCATACCAGGATAGCTCATATGTAGAGTATGAGATCAACTTTTGGATTACCACCATACCATTCATTTGAAAATGTCGAGCTACCAACATTAAAAGAAGCATTACATGGGAGGCAACCTATAGAATTCTACTTTCTTTTTATTGTCTTTGTCTATTTGTTTATTTGATTTATTCTGTTATGATTAGGTTTGATTTAAGTTTGATAGATGTTTATTTTGAATTTGATTGAATTTTAACTTGTTTTCTCTTTAAATTTGTTGTTGATAATATTATTTTAATGTGTTTGTAGGTTGTGGGATCATTGAGAATGCATGCTAAGCTTAGAAGAAGGTTTAGAAGTGAGGAAATTGTACCAACCCATGATCGTGGGAATATTCCCATATAATATTCCCATATATGGGAATATTCCCACGATCATGGGAATCTCATCCGAGGGAAATTTTAAATTTCCCTCCACTCTTCTTCTTTCATTCATTCTTCAAAATTTCCCAACTCTTCTCTCTAACCTATGAAAACCCAGTCTCTTATTCTCTAAAATCCTTCATCTTACATTAGATTCTTGGTATTTTCTTCATCTCTTTTCATAAATCTTTCATTCCAAAATATGAGGATTTGGGTAAGATTTTTACTCTCTCTCTAAAAAAAGAATTCATCTGTCTTTCTCTTATTTTTGTAGGTTTTAATCTTCCAATAGGTCCAAAGAAGATGGCAGCTTGAAAATCGATCAATGAATTGCCCTTTTAAGTCTCCGGTAAAGGTAAAACCGATTTGGTGGCAACTTGTCATGCCCCATTCCCCATTTATTTGGAGGAAGAAGGTATGCATTTTTTAGACCTTAGAGATAGGGAATTAATCACTCCTCGATACTTTGATTTTGAATTGTTAGAAACCATAGGAGTGAGGCAAAATATGGAGCAATTAGCTATAAACATAGGTTGGAATAGATTCATTCGTTGTGATGTGCCTATTTATGCTATAATGAATATAGAGTTTTCACTACAATACGCTATAATCCCAAAATGGATATATTCTGGTTTAGGTTTGCTGGTGATGCTCATAAACTGGATTATCATATCAATTGTGTATTTTTTGATTTATCAAATACAAAAATTTTAGATGATCACGATGACTTTGATGTGTATAATTATCAGAAAACTATAACGAGTGAACCTAGTTTTAACTCTTGAAATGCACCAAACACTTTAATCCAAAGTGTAGAACATTTATTTTTTCATAAATTAATGTGTTTAATGGTTTTCAATAAAACTGAAAGTAATAAATGCTCGACCAAAAAACTTTATTCCTTTGGTGCATGGATTGAAAAATAAAAATCAATACCCCTTATAGGATTTTTCGATTGATAGTGAGTGTTTTGAATAAGAAGAACTCTTATTTTGGCAAATCTTATGTTGTTACTGCTTTGGATTTGTTTTACAACTATAATGTGGATACTGTGCATACAACTTAATAAGATATGTTTAATATATCTTATTTGAGGCGCTCTAAAATTTTGGAGCTCCATTTATGGAACTCCAAAATCCTCATATGTGCACAACAATGAAGAATAGGAAGGGCAAAGATACAACCACTTCCTGTTTGCTGTCATTTTTGTGTGATTTGATGTCATTTTCTTTATTATGTGGTGGCCTTGCCACATTGAGGACAATGTGTTCTTTAAGTGTGGGGTGGTGACACTTGCGTTGTCAATTGCATCATGTTAATCACTATTTACATTCTGTTAAATAAGATGCATACTTAGGCATATCATGTTGTTTTGTGTTAAGCAATGGAGCCGCACTTGAATCATTTGGATTGGTATTGCCATAAGATTCTATCATGCTAGTTGGAATCAGATTGAATGCATAATTAAACTCGGATTAGGCTACTTGAGTAGAAAGTGAATCATGTTGATTGATAAAAAGTAGTTGGTTACATAAGCTTCCTTATAATTTGACGTTTGAGCAATGAGGTAGTGTAGAGATGCATAATAAATTTTCATTTGAGTAAATGTGAAGATTGAGCCTATATGGCTTCATCTTTGGTCATTCTATTTCTTTGTTGTGTGATGCTTCCTTAAGTTATTACCTTCGGAACTTGTTTTGAATCGGTTTGAGTCTACTGGATGCATGCGTAATAAAGATGATTAAGGCCCTTTTTGTGTTAACCTTTGGCTTTATTGACCTACCCTTTTTATTATCCCGTACTACCCCTATTGAGTCTTAACCATTTTGTTTCTTTAAAATATCCAAAAATTTTAAAACCTAAAACCCTATTAACCTACCTATTCACAAGCTTAGTAAAGTATTAAGTAATGCATTAGTTGGGATCGTTAAGAAAATTTTTACTGAGATGATTTGAGGATACTTCTACTTTTAAATCACATATTATCTAGTCGCTATTTTATTCATAGTTTCTTCCATGTACTAAGAAAAAGAAAAAAATGAAAAGAAAAAGGAAGAACACTTGAGTAGCATAAATAAGTGCAAAGAAATAGCATATTTACACTTATATATCTCGAAATTATTTGTTGTTATCCCCTTTACCTGCTTTTTACTTATCGAATTCTTGTGTTAAACCCTTTACCCTCTTTACCCACCTTAACCCTTAACACATTATAACTCGAAATAAGTCTTTTTGATCTATTTATGCATCCAATCATTATAGAGGAGAATTGGTGTATTAGCAAGCCTATGGTAATGTAGTTTCCTATAGGAAGTTTGAGCGAAACATTAACCATCAAACACTTGAGAGAAATGATGGAAACCATGAGAAAGATTCATTTTACATCTATACTTAGCTTTAAGTGATGGTGAGAATGATTAAGTTTGCTTATGCACACTAATGAAAAAGTAGTCATGATATATGTAGTAACCTGATATTTGAGCTGGCTAAAATTTGAGGGATTGTATGCTTTGATCTTTGTGAAGATGAAATGGTGGAATTGATTGGTCGTATTTATTTTACTTGAGGAAAAGCAAATATTTAAGTGTATGGAAGTTGATAGTTGTGCATTAGTATGTGTTTTTTTAAGTATTTGGCAGGTGTTTCTTGTATAATAGTTTATTATTGTTGTATTTTAGGATTCATTTTGTATGCTTTCGTTTAGTTTGATCTTCATTGTTGTTATTTTATGTGTAATGTTAATTTAGGATAAGAATTGATCATTTTTATGTAGGAATGAAGATTGAGCAACTTAGAGATTGAGCTAGAGACCAAAGAGGAGAAAAGAAGAGGAAGCATTCTGTTGCAAGATCCCACGATCGTGGGAATCATGCTAATTCCCATGATCATGGGAACTTTAATTTGAAAAAATATACAGTGTTTGAAAAAATTTTAGGTTTTCTATACTACATAAGATATTAAACTCCTATAGAAGAAGGAGGACGAAAATCCTCTGTAGAGAAGAGCCTCTTTGAGTGAAAAATCTAAGTTTCGAGTCTTAAGAAAGGTGGAGATTCAAGGATCATCAATCAAAATTGGGAAAATAGCACATCAATACCAAAATCTCCAAATTTTGACAAAGAAGAGAAGGAGTTTTCTTTATTCAATTTTCTGTCATTTTTATCTCTTTTAGTTATTGTAAGATGGAAAATTTGAATGTTGGTGATACTATAGAGACCATGAGTGGCTGATTTGATTTTAGGGATTACTTTTAAACTTTCTTGTTAAACTTCTATTTTATTGATTTAAATGAAAGATGCCTTTGATGAATGTTGATTATATTTATATCTTGCAATAGATCAAGAGATTGAGTAGGGTAATTTGTGTAGGATTGTACAATAAGAGTTGGCAACCTATAAACTTACATTCATCACATTAATTGATTAGTTGAAAGAGAGATCTTGGCTACTTTAATTGATAACCTATAGGATAACTTAATTATAATTAAAATTGGTAGAATGATTTGGTAAATTGATAGATTGCTTAATCAACTTCATTTAATTGGATTAGGGACAATTAATTACATCTTAAGAGAGGGTAGTTAATGTAATTGGACATCTTAAGTGAGACACAATTCGATTAATAAAATATGAGGGAGACAAGATAGGGAGAAAGTGATCTCTAGTTGTTTAAAACCTTAAATTCCAATTTTCTACATTTTGGTATTTTCTATTGTTCATTGTTAGTCATTTAATTTTTATTTAATTTTCTAGTTTATTTTCAGTAAACAATTTCGTTTCTTCAACAAAGTATAATCTGAATTAAGTGGTGTCTAAATATCACTTCCTTTGGGATCGATATCTACTTTTTAACTACAAGTCACGACCCATATACTTGCAGTTTTTTAGCGTAAACGAGTAGACCGTTTTGAAAATTTAAAAAACAAATATCACATCAATATCTTAGAGATCGAGGGGAATAAGATCTGCCTCTAGCACAACATCACTGACCTTTATCTTACAGGCCGTATATGCTTCATCATAAGCCACTTGCTCTTCAAAAGGAGTGACTATAGTGAGGGGGGATCTAACGGCTTCAAGGGGCGACTAATGTCCTCGGCGAAGGTTACACTAGTAAAGGACCTTTGCACACTAGTGTCGATCAAAAAATTGGCGTCTCTACTGAGAACACACATAACACCTTATAAGACTATACATTAGTAGCTCATACTATTTATGAATTTACTGGTACTACATAGAACACGCATCACAATATGACAATATAACAACATAAAAATGTCGTCCTGAAAATACCTGTAATCGTGTCTAAATTAGCTCGGACATCCTCCTTCGTCATTGCATAAACTTATGCTTGAGCTCATAAAGAACGCTGCTGACTTGTTGAAGGTATACTACTGCCCACACTAGTCCTCTGTGTGGATCTAGAAGAATGAAAACTTGCCTTGGCAGTCTCCCCTCAGTGTCTCACTGGTTACACCGAGCTATCTCTAGCCAGCTGTGGACAATCTCTCCTTAAGTGGCTTATCTCTCTACTCTGAAAACACTTTCTCGACCCCAAACACTTACCTAAATGTACCCTTCTGCAGTTTTAACACTGTTCGCACTAAGATGGTCGAGCTCGAGAAACAAAGCTAGTAGTAGGGGTAGTGCTTTGACTTCCTGGTCGTGGTGACCATAAACTGACAGCTGATGATGCAACACTTCCAGTACCACTTGGAGCTGAACTACCCTGACTCCTCTTAGATTGTTGGCTAGAGGAACCTCCTCCCTTCCTCCCACTATCTCTCGTGCTCTTTCATCAACCTCTCGGCTCTCTTAGTTGACTGTACCATCTCATTAAATATGGTGGTAGGGAAAACCATCATCCTTTCCTGGATCGCCAATTGTAATCCAATTTCAAACTGAACACATAAATTTTCTTCATCTGCCACGTATTTCAAGACATAGGTTGCAAGCTCTCTTAACTCTATCTCAAATTTGTTCACTGACCTATTCCTCTGTGTTAGTATAAAGCGTTCTTCTGATCTTTATCAAATCTGGTATAATATTGTCTGTTAAATTTATTGATAAAATCTACCCAAGAAATCTAATTACGGTAGCATCCCCAGACATTTTCCCATCAGACTCTAGCATTACCCTCCAAAAATTGGAAAAGTACCTTTAGTTTCATCTTGTCAGACACTCTTATATCGTGGAATGTGTCTGCGGTTTGTTTTATCCAGTTTTTAGCCTTGGTAACATCACCGAGTCCATCAAAGATACCAAATCAGAGGTTCCTTACTTCTTTAATATACCTCAATATTTCAAACATCAGATATTGCTCTGGTGCAATATTAGGTACGACTACTGGCTACTGAGGTGGCAGTACCTATGGTGGCATCTGTTGCACTCCAACCCCAGGCTACTGTTGCGTAGTATACTATGCCCACCATGTCATCACCTACTGCAAAGCCTCGCTTGGCATTGGTGGCAAACCTAGCTGTGCTACCTCCCTTTTTTTATTGAAATTTCTAGATTATTATATGATGATTTTTAAACTTTCCATATATACAGAAATAGAATATAAAAATATAAAAAGATGAAATAGAAGCGCTTATGTCAATGATACCAAAAGGGATATTAAATGAATGGAATTGGGTTGTGGATGGAATATAATGAAATAGAGCCACTTTGAGGTTC
The DNA here is from genome assembly GCA_025594535.1 of Erythroxylum domingense. NCBI lineage: Eukaryota > Viridiplantae > Streptophyta > Magnoliopsida > Malpighiales > Erythroxylaceae > Erythroxylum > Erythroxylum domingense. Next base: position 18,004 of record JANQBM010044761.1, on the reverse strand, counting down.
CCTATGAAATAAGACATGGAACGAAGACACAACGAAGAAGTTACGAGAGGTACGAAGGAAACTTTGAGCTCATATTGGTCATAGGTTGAGAACGGGAATTGAACTCTATGAGATCGAATCTCCCATTGTTCCTCAGTAGCTCAGTGGTAGGTGGCTGGCTATTAACTGACTGGTTGTAAGTTCGAATCCTACTTGGGGAGATTTGATTCATTCCAAATTTAAGAATTCGAAATGAAAGGGTTTGCTTTGACCGTTAAGAGTAGGTAACTCATTCCCTGTGGCTTTCTTTCTATTTAACTCTATCTCTTCATATCACATTCTGTTCTACGATATTTGAGAATCATCGTCAATGCCTCAGTGTAAGTAAGTCCGATATAATTCTTTGTTTCATAGTCTAGGTGGGGCTATTTACAACTAGCCAATTAAGAATTTTAGGTGTACTCATAATAGCAAGTGCATCAAAGATGAAATCATTGATTCTCTTGAGAGACCACAATTACTGCGAGCAAGCATATTAATGACGAAGAGCACATTTTTTCCATGCTACTAATACTTGTACTTGCTTTGCTATTTTTCCCAAGCTTGGCTGAGGAAGATTTACATGGCGTAAAACAAAAAAAATATGTTGATTCAGTCCAAACATACTAAATTTAAATTTTATACTATTAGCGATAATAATAAATAAAAAGTAAAGATAAATAATAAGTAAAAAGAAAAAAAAGAAAAAGGAAGGCCATTCTATTTCGACAAAAACGCACACCCAGGCTCCATAGCTTTGGGTCCACTATCCTGATCATGATTTTCCTATCTCCAAAGAGAAAGGTCCTTCCTTTTTTGACCAGTTGTGGGCGAGGAAGGATTTGAACCACGACACCATGGTTCATAACCACGTGCTTTATTCTTTTGAGCTATAGGCCCTACCCTATCTCCACAGGATTTATTCCTGGGAGCACCCTAAAAAAGGAACCTTTCCTCTTCCCAACCATTTGGGGTTAAGAAGATGCGAAGGTGCCTCTCTCTCTATAAGAACGGTGCGTTCCGAGGTGTGAAGTGGGAGAGAAGGGATTTCATAATTGGGGTTTAGAATCAGATGACCTTTTCATTTTTTTCATATTAAAAGAGTAATAAGAATAAGGGGTGTTAAGCTTTTTATCATCCTATCATCGAGCTATTTTTCCATAGGACCTCCCTTATAGCATTTTCATCGTAGTAGAGTTTAACCACCAAGTTCGGGATGGATTGTTGTGGTTCCTCTACGCCTAGGAAACCAGAATGTCGAACCATGAACGAAGAAAGACATGAGAGAAAGGCATATTTTATTGGCTAGTGATTGTATGGCCCTAATTCTTAACTAAAATGGACACCAAGGCCTCTGCCCTTCCATCCTTTAGATTAGTAGAGAGGTGGGGCAGAGCTTTTGGTTTTTCCATGTTGTGAAATAGCTGAACAAGAAAAAAGGTCATATAGGAAAAAGGTTCAAATCTATCATCTATTAGGATGCCTTAGCTGTATGGATCACCGCACTTCCACTTGACACCTATCGTAATGATAAACAGCTCGCCTCGCCGTGACCTTCTCTTGAATTCTCAAAACTTCTGTCGCTCCATCCCCGCAGGGGTAGAGAATCCATCGCTGTCTCGACTATGCTACTGGGGCTCCGGGAAGTGAGAATAGGAGAGCACTCATCTTAGGGTGGGCTTACTACTGAGATGCTTTCAGCAGTTATCCACTCCATACTTAGCTACCCAACGTTTACTGTGGGCATGATAACTGGTACACCAGAGACACATCCTTCTCATTCCTTTCGTACAAGGGAAAGGTCCTCTCAATACTCTAATGCCTACATTAGATATGGAACGAAATGTCTCTTGACATTCTATACCCAGCTTATATACTACTTTAATAGCGAATAGCCCAACCCTTAGAACATACTACAACCACAGGTGGCGAAGAGCTAACATCAAGGTGCCAAACATTCCCGTTGATGTGAACTCTTGGGGAAGATCAGCATGTTATCCCTACAGTAACTTTTATCCATTGAGCGATAGCCCTTCCACTCGGTACCATCAAATCACTAAGGCCAACTTTCATCCCTGCAAGACAGGTTAGTCTTATAATCAATCTCCCTTCTGCCTTTGCACTCAAGGTCCAATCTCTATCCAGCCTGAGGAAACTTTTACACACCTCCGTTACCTTTTGGTAGGCCTATGCCCCATAGAAATTATCTACCTGAGACCGTCCCTTGGCTCATAGGTCGTAACACAAAGTTAGAATTCTTGCTCTTCTATAGTGGTATCTCATTGATGGCTTGGCCTTCTTTGCCTTCCACGTAAACTGCGCAGGAAAGACCCAAGGCCAATCCTAGGGAATAGTGAAGCTTCATAGGATCTTTCTGTCTAAGTGTAAGTAGTCCACATCTTCACAGACATGTCTATTTCACTAAGCCTCTCTCTGAGATAGTCCCTAAATCATTACGCCTTTTTTGGAGGTCAGAACTTACTTTACAAGGAATTTCACTACCTTAAGACCGTTATAGTTACGGTCGCCATTCACTGAGGTTTCGGTCGTCGGCTCCCCTATCATCAAGTCACTAACTTCCTTGACCTTCTAGCACTGGGCAGGCATCATCCCCCATACATGGTCTTACGAATTTACAGAGACCTATGTTTTTAGTAAATAATCGCCTAGGCCTGGTCACTACGACCACTTTTGTGAGGAGGCACCCCTTCTCCCGAAGTTACGGGGCTATTTTTCCAAGTTCCTTGGAGAGAATTGTCTCGCACCCCTAGGTATTCTTTACCTACCCACCTATGTCAGTTTCAAGTATAGGAACCCTTTTGTTGAAGGTCATTCGAGCTTTTCTTGGGAGTATGGCTTGGGTTACTTCAGCGTCATAGCACTTGGTACTCAAACATTGGCTCGAGGCATTCTCTCTACCCTTTCTTACCTTAAAAAAGTAGGGACACCGTATGTCCTTGAACCGATAGTCATCTTTTGGCTAACCTAGCCTCCTTCATCCCTCGGGACCAATAAAGGGTAGTACAGGAATATTCAACTGTTGTCTATCAACTACACTTTTTGGCCTGTTTTTAGTCCCTGACTCACCCTCCGTGGACTAACCTTTCGGAGGAACCCTTATTTTTTTGGGGCATTGGATTTTCACCAACATTTGTGTTACTTAAGCTAACATTCTCGCTTCTGCTTCGTCCACCCCTGCTCTCGTGGGTGCTTCCCTCTAAGGTAGAACGCTCCCTTACTGATGCATTTTTACACCATAACTTCGGGAATTGCTTAGCCCCGTTAATCTTTGATGTTAGAGCGCTCAATCAGTGAGCTATTATGCACTCTTTCAAAGGTGGCTGCTTCTAAGCAAACCTCTTGGCAGTCTCTGCACCCCTACCTCCTTTATCACTGAGTGGTCATTTAGGGGCCTTAGTTGGTGATTCAAGATGATTACCTCTCGGCGATGAAGCTTATCGCCCATCTTCTCATTAGCTAACCTTAATCCCTATTATTTTGAGGTCCTATCTAGTATTTAGAGTTTGCCTCAATTTAATACCGCTCTCACGACACACATAGAAATAGTTTTTTACCCTTAGATGTCTAATCAAATACTACGCTTAATGTATTTCGTGGAGAACTAGCTAGCTTGGGGTTCGAGTAGCATTTCACCCCTAACCACTCATTCATTGATTCTTCAACATTAGTCGGTTTAGAGGTCCACTTAGTTTCACCCAAGCTTCATCCTGGTTATGGATAGATCACCCAGGTTCAAGTCCATAAATGGTAACAATTGCCCTATGAAGACTAAATTTCGCTACGGCTCTGGTGGGTTTCCTTAACTAAGCCACTACCTATGAGTCATTAGCTCATTCTTCAACAGGCACATGGTCAGAGCCTACCAGGCTCCTCCCACTGCTTGGGAGCTTATAATTTCATGTTCTATTTCACTCCCCGATGGGGGTTCTTTTCGCTATTAGTCACCTAAGAGTATTTAGCCTTGCAAGGTGGTTCTTGCTGATTCACATGGGATTACACATGCCCCATGCCACTCAAGTGAGAGTATAGCTAGTGATGCTTTTGGCTAATAGACTTTCGCCATCTAAGGTGCAACACTCCATCACTTCGCCTAACAGCACGACGTTTGTATTGCTCTCCCACAACCATGTTTTCATGATTTAAGCTGCTTTCATTTCTCTCGTTGCTACTACGAGAACCGCTTTTGCTTTCTTTTCCTCTAGTTACTAAGATGTTTCAGTTCGCCAGGTTGTCTCTTGCCTGCCTATAGATTCAACAGTAATTTGAAAGGTTGACCTATTTGGGAATCTCCAAATTTATACTTATTTTCAGCCCCTTAAAGCATTTCGTCGCCTACTACGCCCTTCCTCATCTCTAAGGGCCTGTTTAGTTGGATGTTAATTAATAGAACAGAACAGCACGAAACGGAACGGAAAATTTTATAATGGAATGGAATGTAATATAGTAAAAAGTTGTTTGGGAGAGATGGAAGAGTTCATAATGTAACGTAGTGAAACATTGTTTGGAAGATGAATGGAATGGAATGTAATCTATAATAAATGACTATTATACCTCTAATATTAAAATGGTTGTTACAAAATGTTTAACGCTATGATTTTAAAATAGAAATTATGTCTAATTAAAAAGTCACGCATAACCATGACAAATAATTTTTTATATATTCTATTTTAAAATAATTAAAATTTTAATAAAATTTTAATTATTTTATTATTAATTATATACAATTTATTATTAATTATATAAAAATATTATTATTAATTATTTAATAAATTTTATTCTATTATATATGATTTATATTTAAAAAATATTTATTTATATTTTTATGTATATAGAAATATATACAAATAATTAAAGAATAATTTTTATATATTTTCTATTTTCATTAATAAAAATTTATTATTTTGTTATTAATTATATACAATTTTTATTAATAATATAAAAATATTATTATTAGGATAGGGAGAAATAATATAAAAATATTATTAATTATATGAAAAGGGTTAGGGTTAGAAGAAATAATTGGTATTAAGAAAAATTATTGAAGGTATATTAGTTAGTATGTATTTATTAGTTTACGTTCCATTCTAAACCCCCCAAATCGGAGGTTTTATATTTTCATTGTTTAAGATGGAATGGAACGTAACATGAAACCCTCTGCTTCCATCCCATTCCATTCCATTATGAAACCCTCAACCAAACGATAAAAGTGTGTTACGTTTTATTCCGTTCCATTCCAAACCCTCCAACCAAATAAACCCTAAGCGCCTAGGTATCCACTGTAAGCCTTTCCTCGTTTGAACCTCACCCTAAACTTTAAGGTTAAGGCTATGCCACCCTAAGTTACTACTAAACTTAAAGGAAGAATCTTATCAATGTTCATGAATGATAAGAATCTACCAAATCGAAAAAATTGGGTGCTATCGTATAGCTTTGTATTGGCTAAATTCACAAATTAGAGATAAGCAGATTCGAATTGCTGACATCCACCACAGGGTAAACCACTACCTCTCAGCCCCCCGACTGATTCTACCATAAAGGCCAACGATATACAATAACTCCCCCCGAACATAACTTACAACTTTCATTGTACTGTGGTCTCCAAAGTGCAAAACTCTCAAAAGTTACTGAGTTGGAATCACATTCTAACTAAAGATTCCTATGGTTCTAGAGGACAGCTATAGGAAAACTAGGAATAGAGAGCTTTCCCCCCTTACTCTTTGGCCTTAAGAATGCTAGTTTAAGAATAAGAATGAGTGATTGCCCTTCTCCGACCTTTATTACCCAACTTGAGAGCAGACAGCTAATGCGTTCCACTTATTGAATAGGTTCTATGGTCGGTTCATGACCCCTGGATGGTGAGGGTGTCCTTTGAGTGATCTCGTAGTTCCTAGAGGGTGGAGACGATGGGGTTAGTCAATAGATTTTCCTTCCTTTTGCTGCATTTCGCTAAAAGGTTGAGGGGAAATAGTGCATCAAGCTATTCACAAGGGCCAACTTGATCCTCTTCTATAGGGATCCCAAATAAGGGAACCTTAAGAGAGCCACCGACTCTAACTATCATCCATGTACGATCTATAATAGATCTGACCAATTGCCCATCCTACCTCCTCTACGTTCTTAATAGCCCACCTTTGTTGAGTCTTTCAGTGGTATGTTTCAGACTTCTTCCCCATTACTTAGAAAGAGTGAGCCACCAATTGAGGTACAAGATATTATCAGTATTGCCTGAACAATTAGACATCTAACTTGTAATCTCAACGACCCAATTATAAGAGCGGAGCTCTACTAACTAAGCTATATGGCCCAAGCCAAGTGGAGTATGCATGAAGGAGCCGGATGCTTCTTTTATTCTTTTCTTTGGCACAACTAGGCCATCTTAGGCTTGAACCAAAGACCTCGCCCGTGAAGTAAAGCATCTCACCTATGGTCCAACCAATTGGGAGAGAATCAATAGATTCCTTTTTGGGAGTAATTCATCCTTCTTGAATATAGCATACAACTCTACATTGTACTGCAATCTCCAAGTGTGCTTGTTCCCCTTCTTCTTTACCGTGACAAGTCTTTTTGAAATAACTCGGATGAGAGGAAAAAGAAGGCGTTAAAAGACCCTCTTGACCCCACCTTAGACTCTCTAAGATCTTTTTTCAAAACTGCTCCCATTTCGAGTCAAGAGCTAGATAAATAGATAGTTCCCAGTGCACTAATAGGGGGCGTTCATAGTGACTAGGGGGTCGAAGACTAAGAAGTGAGTTATTTTTCAGCCAATCATTCTTTTTACGGCTATATCCAATCTCCTGGTCCCTGCGGAAAGGAAAAAAAATTCATGTTCTTGCTTTCAGGAAGGGAGGGTTAGGAAAATCCAATTGATTGCATCTTTCTCTAGACCTCCTAAAAAAGCATAAAAAAAAGGCTTGAATGATACGATCCATTCATCGCCTTAGAATGAAAAGGGATATCTCGTAGCTCTTGGTCTATGAAGATATGTTGTTAAGAGCTCCATTTTATTTTCCCATTGAGGCCAAACCTAAACATGTGCTCGAGAGATAGTTGTCCATACGCTGATAAGGGATGTATGAATTCTCAAGAAAAGAGGAGTCATGGTGGTCCCCCTGGACCATCTAGATCCTACAAGTGAATAGAAAGTTGGATCTACATTAGATCTTTCCTGAATCGCCCCATCTATTCTCCTAATGAGAACTTTTGCTTCAAACGTCGATTCGAATAGGAGAAGTATGCCATGCTAATATGCCTTGGATGATCCACATCTTAGGGTTAGGTGTCGATGAGCATATTAAACTATCCATGTGGCTGAGAGCCCTCATAGCCTAGGCACAATGAAGCAATTATAAAAGGAGCACTCTACCACTAAACTAATAGCCCGTTATACAGGCCTCTCATCAGGGGTCCGCTATGCTAAAAGTGAGAGAAATCCTATGCCCCTCTTTCCTTTTCTACTTCCCCATGTCCCTCCTACGTGGTGATATGGAGGCAAAAAGAAAAAGGGGGATCCTATCAACTTGTTTTGACCTAGGATAATAAGCTCATGAGTGTGGTCTTACTTCATCGTCGAGAAATAAAAGAAAACTTCCGTCAACAAATTGAACTCATATTCATATGTAGCTCCCTTCTTTTTGGGTGTGAAGTAGTGTCAAACCAAAATACCCAACAAGCATTACCTATCCCTTGAAAGGAGGTGATCTAACCGCAACTTCCATTATGGCAACCTTGTTATAACTTCTCTCTAGTCACTAGCCTTGCCTTCGACATCCCCTTCCTTGAGGTTAAGGTCAAGACTTTGGGCATGGCTAACTTCCATAATGTGACAGGCTGTATGTACAGGGCCCGGGCATGGCTAGGTAACTAGCAAGTACTATCAATTATGAATTCATATAGGCGAGTTGCAACCTGTAATCTGAATTAAGGATGAGTTTTCAGAGTTAGCTCATCCTCGAGAGATCACGACCCTTTGTCCTGGACATTATAGCATGTGTGTCATCCAAGGCATAAGGGGTATGATGACTTGACGTCATCCTCACCTTTATCCGGATTATCACCGACAGTCTACTTAGGGTTCCAAATTTAACAGTGGCAACTAAACACGAGGGTTATGCTCGTTACAAGACTTAACACCTGGGTCCACATTCCTAAAGGAACCTCTCTCTTTCAAGAGGATTTACAGCATGTCAAGCCCTAGTAAGGTTCTTCATTTTTCATCGAATTAAACCATATGATCCACCGCTTGTGCGAGCACTTGTCAATTCCTTTGAGTTTCATTGTTGCAAACACATCTCCTAGGCGGGATAATTAACGCATTAGCTACAACACTGCACGGGTCGATACGCACAGTGCCAAGCATCCATCATTTACGGCTAGGACTACTAGGGTATCTAATCCCATTCGCTCCCTTAGCTTTCGTCTCTTAGTGTTAGTGTCAGCCCAGAAGAGCAATTTCGCCGTTGGTGTTCTTTCCAATCTCTACACTTTTTGTCGCTCCACTGAAAATTCCTTCTGCCCCTACTGTACTCCAGCTTGGCAATTTCTGCCGCCTATCTAGGGTTGAGCCCTCGAATTTGTGGTGGACTTAAAAAGCCACCTACAGGCACTTTACGCTCAATCATTCTGGATAATGTCTGCATCCTCTATATTACCACAGCTGCTAGCACAGAGTTAGCCAATGTTCATTCCCTAGATAACATCATTGCTTCTCTTTGGGAAAAGAAGTTCACAACCCGTAAGCCTTCTACCTTCATATGATATTACTCTGTTAGGTTTTTGTCCTTTGCAGAAAATTCCCCACTGCTGACTCCTCTTGGTCCAACTATTGATCATCATCTTAGTAAGTTATTGCCTCACCAACTAGCTAATTAGACGAGGGCCCCTCCTTGGGTAGATTCCTCCTTTTGCTCCTCAGCCTATAGGGTATTAGCAGCCGTTCCTAGCTGTTGTTCCCCTCCCAAAGGCATATTCTTACGCATTACTCACCCGTTTGCCACTGGAAACACCATTTCCCATCTGACTTACATGTGTTAAGCATGCTGCCAGAGTTCATCATGAGCTAGGATTGAACTCTCCATAAGATTCTTAATTTCATTACTTATAACTTCCTTGTTTGTAGACAAAAAGGATTCAGAATTGTCTTTCATTTCAAGGCATAACTTTTATCCATGCGTTTCATATTTGTTTAGAGTTCGCTCTAAGAAGTATTGCCATTCATACCTCTTCACGTTAATCTACCGAGCCTCTTATACATTCTCATTCGATCATAACGGTGGGGGAGCAAGTTAAAATAAAAAAACTCATATTAGCTTTAGGGATAATCAGGCTCGAACTGATGATTTCCACCATATCAAGGTAACACTCTACTGCTGAGTTATATCCCTTCCCTTATCCCCAACGAGAAGTAGAACTGACTAATCCTAAAGCAAAGGATCTAGAAACTCAACATCACTATTCTTGAACAACTTGGAGTTGAATCTTCTTTTCACACTATTACGGATACGAAATAATAGGAAAATTTGGATTCATTTGTCAACTGCTCTTATCGGAAATAAGATTGACTATGGATTTGAGCTATAGCATATGGTTTCATAAAAGCGTATGACTTTCCTGATCTAAATAAAGCAGGTTTTACATGAAGAAAATTTGGTTCAACATGTTATATTCAATACAGGTAGAAGAAGACCCCGACTCGGTATTCTTAACAAAAGAAAATAGAGAAATCAGAGCCAAGTCAAGATGATACGGATCAACTCCTTCTTCTTGCACCAAAGATCTTACCATTTCTGAAGCAACTAGATTTATATCTCCTTTCCATTTTGATTCAAGAGTTCTTATGTGTTTCTACGCCCCTTTGAGACCCCGAAAATGGACAAATTCCTTTTCTTAGGAACTCATACAAGATTTGTCACTACAAAAAAAGGGCTAATGGTAACCCACCATTAACTACTTCATTTATGAATTATTAATTTCATAGTAATAGAAATAAAATACATGTCTATCCTACCGAGACAGAATTTGTAACTAGCTATCCTCTTGCCTAGCATGCAAAGATTGACCTTCGTGTAAAGGATGATTCATTCGGATCGATGTGAGAGTCCAATTACATTGCATTGCCAGAATCCATTTGGTATATTTGAAAGAGGTTGAACTCCTTACTTCTCCCACGGTACAATCTTCTTCTCGTTGAGCCCCTTTCTCCTCGGTCCATAGAAACAAAATGTAGGACGGGTGCCAACAGTTCATCATAGAAGAAAGGACTCACTGAGCTAGGATCACTAACTAATACTAATAGAATAGAAAAGAACTATTTATTTTGTATATTTTCCTCAGTTTTGTTGCTGCGTACTTTATGCAATTGACCGGATCAGAAAGATAACCCTTCAACATAACATAGGTCATCGAAAGGATTTCAAGGACCTACCCAAGCATGAAAACTGGGTTCTTTCAAAAAATGGATTCCTATTCAAAGAGTGCATAACCGCATGGATAAGCTCACACTAACATGTCAATTTGCAATCCAATTTGAGATTTTCCTTGGGAGGTGTCGAGAAGGAATCGGAATGAAAAAATATTGATTCATACAGACATAGAAGAAGAGGTTCTCTATTAATTCAAACGTTGTCCTTATAACAAAGTTATAAGATCATGATTGGATCCGCATATGTTTGGTAAAAAGAAGAATCTTCTCTTTTAAGAATAATCAAAAAATAAAAGTGTTCAATTGGATCATGAAAACGTGACTGAATTGTCCTAATTACTCTTCAGGATGGAATGGAGGAAAGGAGGAGTTTTTGGAATGAGGAAAAGGATCCAATGACTTCGAAAGAATTGAACAAGGAGCCGTATGAGGTGAAAATCTCATGTATGGTTCTTTAAAGTGGTAGTAATGGTGACTTATTTGTCAACTTTTCCACTATCACCCATAAAAAACCCAACTCTACCTTACGTAAAGTTGCCAAAGTATGATTAACCTCTGGATTTGAAATAATTGCTTATATCCTTGGTATTGGCCATAATTTATAAGAACATTCTATAGTCTTAGTAAAAGGGGGAAAGGTTAAGGATTTACTCGATATGAGATATCACATTGTTCGAGGAACCCTAGATGCTGTCGGAGAAAAGGATCGTTAACAAGGGTGTTCTAGTGCATTGTAGATTCTTATCCAAGACTTGTATCATTTGATGATGCCATGGGAATCGCTAAAAACATGTAAAGTCTATGGCTAACCTAATAATGAAAGTTTCGTAAGGGGACTGGAGTAGGCTACCATAAGACAGAAGATCTTCTTTCTAAAGAGATTCGATTCAGAAATATTATATGTCTAAGGTCTAATATTGGAATAATTTCAAAGGTTTTCCTTGACTTTGTCGGTTTAAATAAATAACTCAAAATTCCTCTACTTTTTTTTCAAATAGGTCTGAGTCAAATAGCAATAATTCGAAGTACTTCTTTATACACTACTTGGGAAACCCAAAGACTCAATTGTATGGATATGTGAAATACAGGGTTTCCAATCCTAGCAGGAAAAGGAGGGAAACAAATACTCAATTTAAAGTGAGTAAACATAATTCTATACTCGGTCTTATCAATACATATGGAATTCTGTGGAAAGCTATATTCAATGAAAGTTGTATGTACAGCTTGGAGGGAGGTTTTTCATATCTTTCGAGATCTACCTTACCATATGGGGTCAAAAACCTAAATAAATGATTTTATTAGCCCTTATAAAAGAAAAGGAAAAATGATTCTTGAGAACCTTTTGCACGCTCATGTCACGTCAAGGTACTACAGAAGGAAAAACTGTAAAATACGATCCAATTTATCGGAATCAATTAGTTAACATGTTGGTTAACCCTATTCTGAAACATGGAAAAAATCATTGGCTTATCCAATTATCTATCGAGTGATGAAATTCAATAAAATACAAAAACTTGACTATTTGTTTTATTGTTTTATACCAAGAAATATACGGAGTAACTCCCAATATAGCAACAAAAGCAAGACGTGTAGGCAGATCGACTCATCAAATTCCCTAAGATTCACACAAGGAAAAGAACCTGCCATTCATTGGTTATTAAAGGCATCCTAAAAATGTCTGGGGTGAAATATAGCTTTCAAATTCAGTTTCGAATTAGTAGATGCTACCAAGGGGAGTGGCGATGCTATATATAAAAAGGAAGAAACTAATAGAATTGCAGAGGCAAATAAAACTTTTGTACATTTTTGTTAATCCATAAACAGGATCTATATAGACACATAGAATCATAGAGCCATACATCTCGATGAGAAAAGAGTCAATAAAAAAAGAAAGAATTGGAATTGATCGCTATAGTTCTCGAAACAAACGAAAAGTAAAGATGAAACATAAATCATGGATCAATTAAGCCCTTTTGAGAACTTGCTTAAGAATAAAAAAGAGGTAAATACCATGGAATAGGGTTTGATCCTATTTATGGGGATTCCGTAAATATTCCATTACAAAAAAAAGAGAAAGTTCGAAACAAATGGGATTTTTTCAGATTAGATGCGGTTACTAATTCATGATCTGGCATGTACATAATGAAAACTCCATTCTTGATCCTATGAGAATTTTTATGAAAGCCTTTCATTTTCTTCTCTTTAATGGAAGTTTTATTTCCCACGATGTATCATAATTTTTGACCTAATTCTTCTTCTAATGATCGACTCAACCTCTGATCTAAAAGATATACCTTGGTTATATTTCATCTCTTTAACAAGTTTAGTAATGAGTATAACGGGCCTATTGTTCTAATGGAGAGAAGAACCTACGATTAGCTTTTCGAGAAATTTCCAAACGAACAATTTCAATGAAATCTTTTAATTTCTTATTCTACTATGTTCAACTCTATGTATTTCTCTATCCGTAGAGTACATTGAATGTACAGAAATGGTTATAATAAAGTTTCTCTTATTCGTATTAACAATTAATCTAGGAGGAATGTTTTTATATGGCGCTAACAATTTAATAACTATCTTTGTAGTTCCAAAATATTTCATTTTATGCTCTTACCTTTACCTGGATATACCAAGAAAGATGTACAGTCTAATGAGGCTACTATGAAATATTTACGTATGGGTGGGTCCAGCTCTTCTATTCTGGTTCATGGTTTCTCTTGGCTATATGGTTCAAGAAATAGTGAATGGTCTTATCAATACAAAAATGTATAACTCCCCAGGAATTTCAATTGTGCTTATATTCATCACTGTAGGAATTGGGTTTAAGCTTTCCCTAGCCCCTTCTCATTAATGGACTCCTGATGTGTACGAAGGAATGCAGTTCATTTGAAAAATTCCTACCTCTCCATCTATCTCTGAGATGATTGGATTTTTCAAAACTCCATAGACATGCAAAGGAGAAATGTTATCCCCACTCAACCAAGACATAACTTTTACTTGTTCAAATAACAATTAAGGTGAAGCAAAGCAGGGTTAAGAACAACGAATCTCTTTATGATAAACAGATTCATTTTAAAAGTTTGTTATTATAGGTAGCTCCTACAAAAGATCAAACTAATGAGGTATACAATACTTAAATTCTTGATGTAGATGCTACATAGTTGGTTCTTATCCTTCAGAGACTATAAGTGTAATAGGAGCATCCGTCAACAAAAGAATCACCCTAAGATGATCATCTCATGGCTATAAAGAACGAATCAAATTAGATGGTTCTATTTCTCAATCTTTCTGACTTGCTCCTACAGAGCTTAGAGGTCAAGAAGATTGAGAAAAATCAGTCATTCACAACCACTAATTAAGTATTCCTCAAAAAATTAAGTATTACTAATCCTTCTTAGAAATTGAATGGATTCGACTAATAAAGTATTCCTCAAAAAATTAAGTATTACTAATCCTTCTTAGAAATCGAATGGGTTTGATCTTATACATATGCGAGGAAGGTAATCAAAAAGAAAAAAGATAAGTTCTTCTTTCTTTTATCACTTAGGAGTCGTACAAGAAGAAAGTCTCATATATTGTTTTGAATGAGAGAAAGAAGTGAGGAATCCTTTTTTTGAATCTGACTCTCCCACTCTAGTCATTGCTTTTCTTTCTGTTACTTTAAAAGCAGTTGCTTCAGCTTCAGCCACTCGAATTTTCGATATTCCTTTTTATTTCTCATTAAATGAATGGCATCTTTTGCTAGAAATCCTAGCTATTCTAAGCATGATAGTGGGAAATATTATTATTATTACTCAAACAAGCAAGAAAGGTATGCTTTCATATTTGTCCATAGGTTAAATCAGATATGTAATTACAGGAATAATTGTTGGAGACTCAAATGGTGGATATGCAAGCATGATAACTTATATGCTCTTCTATATATCCATAAATCTAGGAACTTTTATTTGCGTTGTATTATTTGGTCTACGTACCAAAACTAATAACATTCAAGATTATGTAGGATATACACGAAAGATCCTTTTTGGCCCTTTCTTCAACTATATGTCTTTTATACCTGGGAGGTCTTCCTCCACTAGCAAGTTTTTTTGAAAAACTCTATTTATTCTGATGTGGATGGCAGGTAGGCCTATATTTCTTGGTTTCAATAAGACTCCTTATGAGCATTGTTTCTATATACTATTATCTAAAAATAATCAAGTTATTAATGACTAGACGAAACCAAGAAATAACCCCTCATATGTGAAATTATAGAAGATCCACTTTAAGATCAAACAATTCCATCAAATTGAGTATGATTGTATATGTGATAGCATCTACTATACCAGGAATATCAATGAACACAATTATTGAAATTACTCAAGATACCCTTTTTTAGCTTATAGAATATGTTTCTTAGTTTAAGATCCCTCTTACTAACTGGAATCAAATAATTAGTAGATCTGTTCTGCCCAAAATGGGAATGGGCTAGGGTTATGAACTTATAATCTATAATCTGATAATCGAGTCGATTCCATGATTATAAGTTCATTCCATACTGGACCAGACTAAAGTAGGCTTATATACATTCTTATTATTATATACATTCTCATTATAAGACTAAGATTCTCATTATAAGAATAAGAAGGGGTCATTCGGGCATATCTAAGTAGATACTATGTTTACATATGGATCCCTCCGTCGTTCCATTCCATTTAGGATTAGGAATAGGCATAATTCGTCTTTTTTTTTTTTACATATATATATCTCCTTATTTGAGACCCTATTCTATTAACCTCTTTAGGCTTCTATTAATCGAGAAATGGATTTGATTGTCTATTTTTTGATATAATTTTGATATAATAATATATAAGGTATCTTTCAGATAATTCAAATCGAAGCAATTAGAAGTCTGACTTAGGCCTACATGACATGATCGATCAATAGAAAGATTCCAAGACTCTACCTTTGTCATATATTCCATACAACACACTAAATAGATATTATATTCATAGAACATGATTTACTTTCAAGATGCCTTAGTGGTGAAATGGTAAACATGCGAGACTCAAAATCTCGTGCTAAAGAGCGTGGAGGTTTGAATCCTCTTCAAGGCATAATATTGAGAATGCTCATTGAATGAGCAATTTAATCAGAGATCTTAGATCGAATCGATATTGATATATCGATTCCATTCGATATCCTAGTATACGTTCGATAACGGATCCAAAAATCTTGGTGATCTTCTCTATCTTCTATCTAATAAATAGGGAGTTCGTTTTGAAATAATTCACCCTACAACCGCCCCTGATTATATGCTTCAACAGGAATTACACAAGGGTAGATTGATATAATAGAAACCTCTGGTAAAATGCCTGCCCATAACCCAACAGATAAAGTACATTACATATTCCATTTTAGGGTTGGCAAATTACCCGTTCAGTGACTTTGGCATTGGATGTTCCCCTAAAAAAGGGGACCATTTGTCAAGTGAATTCAATAATAGACGTCTATTGGCATTCCAACCTTTTGTCTCCTTTCAGGGCCTACCCGAAAGAGAATCCAGTACTTCTTAGTCGTGAATATCTGAATAGGATGAACCACCCTGTGGATATCTTTTATTTGGAACAAAATAATTCGAATTAGGCTCAATCAACTGGAATGTGTATTATCCATATAAGGGATCTTCCAATACAGAAAACCTATCAACCTGAGACAAAGATAAGTGTCTATCTATTTTATTTAGTTATTTATTTAGTTTCAATTAAACCAGTGATTTGTTATTGGAGAAGATAGCAACAAGCACCATTTCATCTGACATACGTATTTTGGATTTTCCAATGGATTTACATCTTTCATTAATGAAAATTTTTTGATGTAGTGAGTAATAGCTCTAGTTGCTTGTTGTTCAAGAATTCTTGTTTAGGTAGTTTATGACATCCATATATAGTGTTTTGATCTAAGATTTCAATTCTTCCATATTTCTGTAGTAACATATTGTTCCATGTCCAAAATACAAAAGAAAGAGGTGTTTCCATGACTCTACCACCAAGTGAATTCTATTCTAATTAATCCTTTTATTTCATGGCCATATATCTTTCAGGTTAAGGAACGGGAAACGTTTCTCCTATTACATGAATCCAATTTTCATTTCAACAGGGAAAAGCCATCTTTTCCTCAACAATGCCTTTGTCATTTGATCCAATAGTGTTCCATTAGAGAAGAACAGATTTGATAAATACTGATAACTCTCAGATAGAGTATTAGAGTAAGAAAATACATTAGATAATGAACTATTGGTTTTAAGCCATCTCTAGTGATGAATCAACAATTCGAAGTGCTTATCTTATGTATTCTTGATAAACTAGTGCTTATATATAGATGTGGGTGGATTTGTTTAGGAAGTAAGAAGCCCCTTTGACATCTCTTCATTTACAAAGAATTCTCGATGTCAAAACACAAAGACAAAGGGATGATCTCTAAATAGGAAAAAGAGGGGATCTGCAGGGTCCCAAATAAATTGACTTATTTGAAAAAATCCTTGTTCTTTAAACAATCTATCTCATATTTGGTACTGCATGGTTCCACTCTGCAAGAACTCTAAATCATTCTCTTGAAGCTCATCCTCTTCATCATAAATAATTTGCTTACATCAAAATGACCTAGCCTAATAGGGAAATCCCAATTCATTGGGCCTTTCGATGCAACAAAAATAGAAAGCCCCAAGGGTGCCATAATCTAGGAGCCTAAACTATATGATTGAATAAATCCTCCTTTATCTATTACGAATCAAGGATTCCTTTTCCTTCCTTTCTTTAAGCTCCGATTCATAATTTTCATACAGAAACCTCTGATTAAGGATAAAACAATATCCATTTTTCATTATA
The DNA here is from genome assembly GCA_025594535.1 of Erythroxylum domingense. Classification (NCBI taxonomy): domain Eukaryota; kingdom Viridiplantae; phylum Streptophyta; class Magnoliopsida; order Malpighiales; family Erythroxylaceae; genus Erythroxylum; species Erythroxylum domingense. Next base: position 682 of record JANQBM010044761.1, on the reverse strand, counting down.
TCTAAAGGACTCCTTAGTTCAGGCAGAAGAAGCAATGTCACTCGATCGTTATCAAACTGACTATAATCTTTTTCTGTCCATGAGGATCCCACTAAAGCGTTTTTTACTTCTAAAATGCCACGAACTATACCAGAATCATTCTCAACAAGTCTATAATAAGTGATCCCATTTTTTTCATCGAGTCTAGGTAAAGACCAAAGGTCTTAAGCAACTGATCTGGTATAAAAAGTCAAAAGATAAAGAAGTATCATTAATTTCTTTAAGCTCGTTCCAAGTTTGAAGTACCATTTGTACCAATAAGAATCCCCTTCGTTACGTGGTTTCTTCTTCATATAGATAGATATAGGATCTATGGGGTAATTACTTAGAAATCCTTGGTTATGGACCCGAATCCATTAATATGGAACATTTGTTGGAGTTATGTAAATATAATGCCCTAGAAAGCAAGTGTATTTACATGTAACTTAATCTTCTTCCAGTTACAGGTTTGTAATGAAAATATTTATTATTAATAAAACGAAAGAGTTTGGTTTTATTTGTATAAGCATAATATAACTAGTTATAAGGAACCAAGATTCTTTTGTTAATAATATACATATACATGAAGATGTATGGGAAACATGTATATTATTAGAATCTAAATTAATTGATTCACAGTTGAATAATCAAGTTAGTTGCTTGA
>JANQBM010044690.1:0-10148 GCA_025594535.1 Erythroxylum domingense | reverse complement strand
AATATAAATATATATTATTAAATCACTAATAATAATACTAATAATATATATTATTATGATCTTTGCACACTCCTCAAAGGTAGGAATCGTAAAAAACTCTTAGGCTGACGGATGTCAATAGGATGTTGTCGACTTAAAGAAGAAGATTGAAACGACATCATTTGGTTTTAAACCAAACGACATCGTTTTATTTATTAACCAGTCGACATTTACCGACAGAATTTAAATTTCGTCAGTATTTAAATTCATCAAATATTTAACTGGGACGTCTTGCCATTTAATTTTGCGACGAAAAACATTGTCTGTCAGCAAACTTGATATCAAATTTACCGATGGACTCCATGTCTTCGGTAAATAACAGACGCTGATCCAAACTCACCGACAGAACATTTGCCATCGGTAAATGTCCGAAGCTATTTAATTGCGGGAAGCATTCCCATAATTTTTACCGACAGTAATGGTTACGTCGTCGTTATATGTCGTCGAAAATTTTGTTCGAAATTCCTTCCCTTTAGTTTTCCCAACGACAATTGTTTCCGTCGCTATATCTAAACTTTGACGATATATTTACCGACGGTTGTTTGTATTCCGTCGATAAATAACTACGGTTGTGTCTATTAGGTTGTGTACAATCATTAGCCTGTGCCTGATAGTCTATTAGGATGTGAACAATCATTAGCCTGTGAAATTAGTGAATTAGGGGGCCTTTAGATAAATATACAGCCTAATTAGGACTTAGTGTAAATTTAGCACCCTATAAATTGTTACATTCATTTATAATTTGAGGCCTTTTAGCTAAGTAACTTAACTAGTTTTTTTTTCATGGAATCAAATAGTTTAAAGCAACAAGGTGGGCAATAAAAAAAGTGTCTAATAAGTGTTCAATAATCACTATTTTGCTGGCCTTTGGGTTATGAATAGAGCTAGTAGCCAGTTGAACACGTGATGTAGCTAAGTAACCGGATCGACACACATCACAAATGTATGCCTTCACATAAAAAGGCTATAATGACGTTTCAACCAAGTTGTTAATAAATGACTTAGTGAAATAACCTGATCAACATTCATCACAAATGTTTGCCTCCGAGTAAAAGACTAAGTATCAAGTTAAATAATAATAATAAATAAATAAAAATAAAAATTGTGTGCTTAAGTTAAAACCTACCGGACTTGTAATAGGCTTGAAGTTTCATGGAAGTATACCTAGGAACAGTTACCGAGTCTGAGGGCTCGAAAAATTATTAATGTGTATGCACAATTGAAATGGGTAAATAGGTTAAAACTTGGTCTTGAGTTAGTTGTATATTTAGTTCAAAGCCCCTAGATGCATATTTTGCATGTTAATGATTTGACATAACTCGAATAGGTGTATCCAAGATTAAATTTAGTTCATGAAGATTAGAGTCATTGTCACAATATTGCATGGTGTGTTTGTTTTGTTAGGTGTTGTTGTTTTGTTTGCTTGAGGACAAGCAAATGTTTAAGTGTGAGGATGTTGATAGTTGTGATTTGCATTGTGTTTTATGTTTTGATTTGTTAAGTAATTAGTGTTATTTTGAGTGTTTAGTGTGTCTTTAGGTTTCAATTGTGTTAGTTTATATGTTTAATTATTTTTATAGGTTAGTATGAATCTTTGAGCTTAATTTGTATATTTTTAAGATACCTTGATGTGTGTGCTAATATTGTAGGGTAAACAACGAAGAACATAAAGATTTAAAGAGTTTTGGGCTAAAAGACATAGGCCACGATCGTGCACATTAGCCACGATAATGACAGAAGAGGAAGTGCCAACAACACCTAGGTCACGATCGTGGACCAAGGGGGCCATGATCATGCACTTCAGGTCACGATCATGACAGAAAGGTTAAAGTGCCAACTCCGATTGTGGCAGTCAAAGCCATAATCGTGCCCTGCGTTGGGCTGACACAAAAACTCAATTTTTGGGTAATTTTTTAGACCATTTTGACCCCAAATTTGACCTAGAGCTGCTACAAAATAAATAGAAAAATACCTATCATCCATCAACATTTTTTTTAGAGAACCGAGAGAGCTATGAAAAATGGGAGATTCTGCAAAAATCTGAGAGAGACTTAAAGAGAGATCAAGTGATTGAGGAAGGAGATGAAGGAAGAGAGGCACGGAGATACGTTTGACGTGACGTACTATCCGAAACAGGCAATTTCCTACAGTTGCTACCTCTAAGATCCATTCCGACAGTATTTTCTATTTTTTATTTCGATTTTAATGATGTATGAGATTTGGATATTGATTAGGAATATTGTCGTTGAGTGTTCTTAAGATTAATAAAATTTATTTGATTGTGTTTTATTCGATTTATTTGTGATTCAATTTTGATCCTTCATAACTTGGCAACAAACTGAGAGGGTGAGCCAAGTGAAAATCATCAATTTAGGCTAACGAAAGTTACGTAAATTGATAGGTAGAGAGTTGAATCAAACCAGTAGAGTCGTGTAACGAGAGATCGAACATAGATTCCCCGTAGCTTAATTGACAACTTTAGAACTAATTTAGGTTTTGGACAAATTACGGATCGAGAGATCGTAATTTTCATAATTTCAATTAGGGATTATTAATTAGGGTTAAGAATTATAACTCGAGAGAGTGTAATTCATCCTAGGACTGTCTAGGCCCTTTAAGTCAAAAATTACATAATTGGGTAGATTTTTTTTAGTTTCAAATTAATTCCCCCTTTCTCTTAATTGGTCACTTCTAGGTTGAGTTTCGGATTATTTGTGTGAGCTGGCTATTTTGTTCATTCTTTTGGTGCATTAATTTCTCATATTTGATTCTTGATTAATTTTAATTTCTGCAGTAGTTGTTTAATTAGGTATTGTGAACTTAGTTGTCGTTAGATTTTAGGACTAGTTCCCTTCCTCATGGGATCAACACTTTAGGTACTACGCGAACAACCCATGTGCTTGCGGTAATTACCAAGGTTATAAATAGTAAAACTTAGCGTGTGTAACCTTGAGCAAACATGTGGGAATTGCTATGCTTTGATACTACTTATGAATTGTCCTAAGATAATTCAGTCGATAGTACTTGGATACAGTAAGAATCGTGTGGAGATACCTGAGTAAGTCAATAAAGGATTCGTTACTCTAAAGTAATTAGAGAGAATGTTCCGTTATTCTTAATCAGTAGTAATTTATGGAATTCTCTGGCCAGAGTGAATTGACATTTGAAAAAAGGTATTTTCAAATATCAATTATAAATCAATTACTAATTAGCAAGAACGAACATGATTGGACTAAAAGAGCAGATACTATATCCATACTTTGTCCAATTGGAATATTGAATGACGAAAGGATTAAATTATACATCATAACTATGCGTGAAAAAGTTAAGTCAAACCGCTTTGACATTCCTGATATTTGGTGGTCATTACATGTTACTAGACATCAATCTTGATTTATGATTATAAATTGCTTAATTGGAGAATTAAAGATAAATTAAAAAGAGTTTTAATTTATCTCTCTTTTTAATTTATCAAATTATAATTATAATTTATAATAATTGCCAATATATTAGGAACCTAATGAGTCACACATCAAAGAACAATTTGTAAAAGAAAAATCAATTTAATTAAGTTGGACTTAATTATAAAGTTTAAGAAACTTTAGGGATCAAATATAAGATATTTGATTTTATTAAAATTAAGTTAATTATAATTAGATTATGACTTTAATTATAATTAAGGAATTTAATTTTAATGAAATTACAAAAACACCCTAATGATTTTTCTATTAATAAGAAGAAAAGAAAAATGAGCAAGCACTCTTACATTCTTCCTCATTAAATGTTGAGAAGTTGTACTGTGGATACTGTTAGAGGCTAGATAATTGAATAGCTCGTGGCTAACAAATCAGGAAAAGTTTCAAAGGATTTTAAAAGGGAATTCGAACAAGGTACGATTTTTTATGATTCGTATTTTGTTTTATTCAAGTTATTCAATTATTAGGATCTGCTCAGAATCCATAAAAATTTTGTTTCTCGCTGCACCTTTGATTCGATCACAGTTGGATTCTAACAGTGGTATCAAAGCCTCTTGTAAATGGTTATCTTAAATTAGAGGCTTGATTGTTATTGATGTTGATAAAGATTAAGGTTTTAAAATTTTGAATCTGATTATGTTACTGTATTACGACTGCTCTTGTAAGTTCCGAATTTTTAATTAATTGACAAGAATAAGATTTAAGTGTTCTGAAAACTTGCTTACGCATGTTTTAAAAAGAATAAGTTTTTGCCTCTATTTTAATTTTGGAATTTTTTTGCAAGAACGTATATGTGTATATTCTAGAATATTAAAGAATGGTCCCTTATTTCTGCGTTTACGCTCAATCTAGAATTATATGCAATTGAATTTGGAATTTTGCTTGTGCGTGTTTTATTTTTGGAATACCCATATATGGAGTCGAAAACCAATTGATTTGCATCTATTTATCTATGTAATTTCGTCTGATTATTTCTGGAATCAGTTTTCCTTATGCTTTTATGCCTAAGCCTATGCTCATACTGATAGTTGTGCATTAGTGTGTGTTTTTCTAAGTATTTGGCAAGTGTTTCTTATATAATAGGTTATTATTGTTGTGTTTTAGGATTCATTTTGTATGTTTTCATTTAGATTGATTTACATTATTGTTCTTTTATGTTTGATGTTGATTTAGGGTAAGAATTGATTATTTTGATATAGGAATCGAGGGTGACAACTTTGAGATTGAGCTAAAGACCAAAAGAGGAGAAGAGAAGAGGAAGCATTATGATGTAAGAACCCGTGATCATAGGAATCATACCAATTCCCATGATGGTGGGATGTTTAACCTAAGGATATATGTGGGGTTCACTTATACTTTTAGGTTTTCATGAGTATTTAAGGATAATAACCCCTATAGATGAGAGAGCTTCATATGGGACTTGCCTCCTTGAGTAAAAACACAAGTTTAGAGCTACGGGAGAGGTAGGGATTCAAGGTTTCTCATTCACCATTGGGAAAAGAGCATACCAATGCCATTCAATTAGTTTTCTTTCATTTTTCTCTTCTAATACTTATATAATGGATTATTTGATTGATGGGGATGTTATGGACATCATGAGTGGCTAGTTTAATTATAGAGATTGCTTTTGAACTTCTTGTTAAACTCCTATTTTGTTGATTTGAATGATAAATGTTTTTAATGAATGTTGAATATATGTATATATACCTTGAAATATATTGAGAGATTGAGTTAGGATATTTGTGTAGAATTGTACAATAAAAGTTAGCATTTTATAAACTTACATTGATTGAGTTAATTGATTAGTTGGAGGAGAGATCTTAGCTAATTTAATTGATCATCCATAGGATAATTTCATAACTAATTGAATTGGTAGATTGATTTTGTAGATTTAGAGATTGCTTAATCATTTCCATTTAATTTGGTTAGGGACAATTGATTACACCGTGAGAGAGGGTAGTTAATACATTAGGATATCTTAGGTGAAACATAATTCAAATAACAAAATAGGAGGGAGACAAGATAATGAAAAAGTGATCTCTAATTCTGAAATTCTTGAATTCTAAGTTTTTTCATTTTTTAGTTGTCATTTGTGTTTTGTTAAGTTGTTTAATTTAATTTAATTTTTTAAGTTTATTGCCACAAAAATTTGGTTTTTAAACAAAGATTAATCTGAATCAAGTGGTGTCTAAACATAATCCCAGTGGGATCGATATCTACTTATTGCTACAAGTCATGATCCGTATACCTGTGGTTTTGAGCATAAAACGAGTAGCTTGTTTCACATTCAACAAGTTTTTGGATTTGTTGTTGAGGATTATTTGTTTAGCATCTTATTTAGTTTAGATTACTTTGATATAAGATATTTTTGATACTTTTCCTTGTGTATTTGCAGGTGCATCAACACAAGGACCATACAAAGATCGACAGAAATTAGTGAAGAAGAGTTATCAGATATCACAAGACACAAACGAGAGTTAAAAAGAGCGAAGCGTTGAAATCTTACACAAAGAAATATGGCTGAAGAAGGAGAACACAGAGGAAATGAGAGGACACTGATTGACTTCATGAGGCTAGGATTCAGTCTTCAAGGAGTTACGATGCCAATGATTCAAGCTAACAATTTCGAGATCAAGCCAGCACTCCTTAACATATTGCATAATAGTGTGCAAGTTTTATGGGCTTTCCAATAAAGATCCGAATGCCACATTGTAAATTTTTTAAAGATTTATGACACTTTTCGATTTAATGGGATGTTTGACAATGCCGTGAAGCTACGATTATTTTCTTTCACTTTTAAAGATCAGGCAAGGGCATGGCATAATTCGCTTAGTTCAGGGCAGATTAATACCTAGGAGCAGCTAGCCCAAGCGTTCCTTACAAAATATTTCCCATTGACCAAGACAACAAGGATGATAAAGGAGATCACAAACTTTCAATAGAGTGATAGGGAGTCTCTATTGAAGCTTGGGAAAGCTTCAAATAATTACAAAGAAGTTGTCCCCACCACAACCTTGAGAGGGATTTCCTGTTGCAGATGTTTTACAACGGTGTGAATCAGAGCACGAGAGGAACAATAGATGTAGCTACTGGAGGTTCTTTGATGAGGAAGACTGTTGATGTGACTCATGATCTTCTAGAAGAATGGTGAGCAACAGTTGCATGTGGTCAAGCGAGAGGAATAGATAGGGATAAAAGGATCACAAAGGTATGATTCCGATTGACTCTATTACTGCTTTGCAGGCACAGATCATAGCTCTTACCAAGAAATTGAGCAACATACAAGGTGCATCTTCATCTACGGCCAAGGCTATGCAAGTACAGTGTGAGCTATGTGGGTAGAACAGCTATGGCTCAGCTAAATGTTTCTTGTTGGGATCCAGTGGTATAGAACAGGTAAGTTACATGGGCCAACCACCAAAAGGTAATAACCCTTACTCGAACACTTATAATCCAGGGTGAAAAAACCACTTGAATTTTTCTTGGAGTACTAATAATACAGGTGGTCAAGTAAGACCATAAGGACCTTTTGAATTTTAGCAGGATCGAATTGGGTCGATGGAGAGTAAAATGAACAAGCTGATGGATGTTTTGGGGTCTAAACTAGCAACTCAAGAAGAGAATCAGAAGAGGTTTTTACCAGTTAGGAGGAAAGTTAGAAGAGGATGAAAGCAAAGTTTGACTAGATTGTGAAGAATCATGCCCCATCCATCCACAACTTGGAGGTTTAAGTAGGTCAACTTATTAATGCTTTGTCTTCTAAAAGTGTAGGTAATCTACCGAGCAATACTAAGGTCAACCCAAAGGAACAGATCATGGCCATCACGTGGACCCAGGAAAAGAAAATTGAACATGTGAAGGAAGACAGTGATAAGAGAGAAGGATAAATAATTTTGGAAGTCCTTCTAAATGAGCTTGTAATTGAGCCAATCAAAGAGCCTCAACCTAAAATTCCATACCCTATTCTTACTCAATGGAAGTGAAGTTCAAAAAGAACAACAAGGAATTTTAAAGAGGTTGAATCAAACAAGATTGAGGATATTACGAATCAACTACAAACAAAATTCACATTAAAGGAACCAGCCAAGAAAAAGGTAAAGGAGCACATAATAGAAGGAAATCCTAACATAACATAGAAGAAAGAAGACCCAAGGGATTTTTTCATTCCTTGTAGTATCAATGGAGTCAACATAGCCAGGGCATTCATGGATTTGGGAGAAAGTATCAACATGATGCCACTTTTAGTTAGAAGTTGGGGCTAGGAGAGTTAGAGCCCACAAAGATATTAGTGAAAATGAATGACATAACAGTGCACCAACCGAAGGGATTATTAAGAAAGAGAAAGTACAAATTGATAAATTCATCTTCCCTGCAGATTTCTATATATTGGATATTGGAGAATATGCGAAAACCCTTATAGTCCTTGGATGACCGTTCTTGGCTACTTTCGCTTGATAATTGACATTGATGGGGGTAAACTAACTCTGAGGGTAGGAAAGTAGTAGATAACCTTCAAAGTGTCAAAGAAAGAAAACAGTTCTTCTCCATTTCCAACTAATATTAACGAAACTGAACATAAAGGACAATGGGAAGAGATTGAGTATCTTGGAAATGCACTCAGAAAGAAAAGATCATATAGGAGAAGGCAAAGGAAGGTGGAATCTATAACAGGGTAGCTCATGTGCAGATTTTGAGATTAGTGACTGCACTACCACTGCACCATTCATTTGAATCACCTTAAGCACAAGGAGAGCATTAAGCTACCGACGTTAAAAGAAAACACTGCATGGGAGGCAACCCATGAAATTTTAGTTTCCTTTGATTGTTTCTGGTCTATTTTTTGTTTGAATCATTTAGTTATGATTGGATTTGATTTAAATCTACTTGGTATTTATTTGGATTTTTTTTAAGTTTCACTTATTTTCCCTTCTAATATCTTGTTGGTTAGATGATTTGTAGGTGTTTGCAGGTTACGAGATTATTAAAAATGCATGCTAAGCTTGGAACATGATTAAGAAGTTGAAAATTTAGAGTAACCCACGACCGTGAGAATTGGTAAGTTTTCCACAACCGTGGGAAGACTCTCTAGAAAGTTTCTAGAGAGTTAACCCACGATCATAGGAGTGAGGGTGATTCCCACAATCGTGGGACCCACGATTATGGGAAATCACTCCAAAAAGTTTCTGGAGAGTTAACCCACAATTGTGGGAATGATGGGGATTCCCACGATCGTGGGAAGGCCCATCTGAGGAAATTTTAAATTTCCCTCTCTTCTTCTTCTTTTTTCATTCTTCAAAATTTTCACAACCTATCTCTCTAAGCCCACGAAACCCAATTTGTCAACTTCTCCAATCGTTCATCTTTCACTAAACTCTTGGTATTTTCTTTATCTCTTTCATCAATCTTACAATCCTTTGCACTTATTGTACATTAATCACTCAAGAATCAAAGATTTGGTGAGATTTTTTCTTTTCATCTCTAAAAAACGAGCTCATCTCTCTTTTCTTTGTTTTTGCAGGTTTTTATCACTTAATGGCTCTGAAGAAGATGGCATCCTGGAAATTGACCAATGAACTATGCCCTTAAGTCTCTAATGAAGGTAAACCAGATATGGCGGTAACTTTTCGTGCCCCATTCCTAATTTTTTCAAAAGACAAAGGTATGCGATTTCGGGACTTTAGAGATAGAGAATTAATTACTCCTAGATATTTTGACTTTGAACTATTAGAAACAATAGGAGTGAGGCGTAATATTGAGCGATTGGCTGCGAATATTGGTTAGGGTAGGTTCATTTTTTGTGATGTGCTGATTTATCTTATGATGACTCTCGAATTTTTCACCACTGTGTGTCACAATCCTAAAATGGATACATTTTGGTTTAGGAAAGGTGGCAATGCTTATAAACTTAATTATAATGTCATTCGTGCACTTTTTGATTTATTGAACACAAAAGTTTTAGATAATCACAATGACTTTTATGTGGATGATTACTAGAAAATTCTAACGGTGAAGCCAATTTTGACTCTAGGAATGCACCAAATATTTTAATTCGTAGTGTCGAGCTACTTCTTCATAAATTTATTTGCCTAATGGTTTTCAACAAAACTGAAAGTAACAAGTGCTCAGCTAAGGAACTTTTCTTCCTTTAGTGCATAGATCAAAAAATCAAAATAAATACTCCTTATCAAATTTTTCGATCAATTATGAGTTATGTTAATAAAAAGAGCTCTTATTTTGGCATATCATACATTATTACTGCTTTGGCTCTTTATTATAATCATGATATGGAATACTGTGTGTATGACTCGATATGATATGTTTGACATATCTTATTTGAGGCACTCTTAAATTTTGGAGCCCCATTATATGGAGCTCCGAAATCCTCAGATGCACACTGTAGTTAAGAACAGGAAGGGTAAGGATGTAGCCTGTAACATCCCATCACCGATGGGAAGGGTAAAATAGTAATTTTGAGTGGTCAATGGGCGTTTAGAAATGCCTTTACGTGATCATGCATAATCTAGCATCCGCATACAAGTGAATAGTGAAATTTGCATATGAAAATGACTGTACATGCATTCATGACATTTCCTGGTATTTTTGTTAAATGTGATTGGTATGAAAAATGTGATT
>JANQBM010044649.1:0-10150 GCA_025594535.1 Erythroxylum domingense | reverse complement strand
TGTGTGTGTGTGTGTGTGTGTGTGTGTGTGTGTGTGTGTGTGTGTGTGTGTGTGTGTGTGTGTATGTGTGTGTGTGTCATGTTTAATGCATTGTGTGTGTATGTGTGTGTGTGTGTGTGTGTGTGTGTGTGTGTGTGTATGTGTGTGTGTGTCATGTTTAATGCATACTCATTTGACCTTTCCTGGTATGTAACTATTCATAAATTTTGACCATTCAAACATCATATTTTGTATACTACCATTTTTAATCAGGTTTGTACCTTTAAGTTAGCTTGATTTACTCCAAATTCACCAACCATACGTTACACTTATCCTTGAACATATCCATGATCAAAAGCCTCTTATAATACACACATAATTGTTACTTTAAATCTGAAATTTTAGCAAGCTAAATATATACTTTCACCAAACTTTTTCCAGCAATACATTTACCCAATTCTCATTCATAATTACCCTATGTTCTTCAATGCTCATTCATCCATACCTTATACACCTTACTCATATCCTTAAGATCGTGTTTGTATTAAAAGAAACTCATTTATTCCTTTAACAAATCAGAATTTCCATATTTCAACTCAACCACATCAAAACAGTCCATTCTTTAGATTATGACATTAATTAACTACATAAACTTATCAAGCTCTTAACCAATTAATCAAGAAACAATCTAAGAGCATTCCTAACCTTAATCAAGTCTAAAAATACCAATTTAGAGTGAATTTTCTCAGCTGGTTCAACATGTACACAAGGTTAAAACTAAAATTCCAGAATTTGTCATCAACATTACTAATGTGTGTAACTTTTCTACTTTCAATACCTCACGAATTTAACAAGCTTAAAGACATCACTAACACCTGAAAATTTCCATATTTCATGTCCTTTAGGGTTACTTCATTTCAGGTTAATTTAACTTTCCTGTTGGTTACACTAAGGCTTACAAAATTCTATTTACTTATGTTTTTTAACATTCATTTTTTTACAAACACACCTAGAACTCAAATTTTACAGATTTGAAAACACCTTAATAACACCTATCTTTAGCATGAATTCCTCATCAATTATACTTCAAATACTAACTTAAATCATCCATACAACACTCCATAAACTACCATTCTCGTATATGTAAAAACAGACCAGAAAAGTACACATTCATTCTCCATTTTCTAGCACCTCTTCAACATCGATATCATATCCAATTTATCCCAATTCAATCATCATAATCTTTCTATTATAACATGCCATAAAGAAAGATCAATTCATAAATTTAACCTAGCCCTCCATGCATGCAAGATCATCACAAATTCAAGGTAGAAATTGGATGGTTTTTGGCTATGATAAAAGACAACAATAATCTAGTTCTTTAACTATTTTGTGAAGGGTAAAAACATATATTTGGTGTGGTAATTTATCATAGCTTCAAGAAAAATACAGGGATGGGAAATAGAAGCAAGTTTCGGTGGTGAGAGATGAGAAGAGAAGAAGAATGAGTGAGGCTAAAACTACACCTGCAAAAACTTGACACCTTAGGTGCTAGATGTCACCATATTATATTAACATATGTCCTTAAGCATGTAAACCATTTATCCCCTCCTTAAGCTACCAAATGCCACCTAGTTGCTAGTCCATTTGTCACTCAATCATTGCTACCACTTTTCAATTAATTACTCATGCCAAATGTCAGTCATTTATCTATGCCATTTGTCACTTATTTCATAAGCTTAGTCATCCTAATTTTTCATATGTCAATTTGTCTTGCCGCTTGGCATTTTTCCCTAATCTAAATATACATTTTAATTCATCAATTTTCCAATTGTAACAATTATTTCCAAACCAATCAAACCAAGATTTAAGACATAAACATTACATAATTCACATCATGATCATTTTAAACCTTTTATACCCCGGAATATGTCAATTGAGTGCATATACTATCTTTACAATGTGTATGAAATCATAATTAATGTGTTTATGCTAATGATATGTATGTGAATGAAATGCATTTCATGAATGCTAAAATGATTTGGCTCATATGCAATAATCTAAGGCTCTAACCCTTAGCATGGAAAACGGGCTATTACGGCTTCCTATCACAAGTTTGCATAGGGTCTAGAAACGAAATCTATAAAAGTAACTAGATCCACAACATGTCCTATATCATAGTCTTGTTCATCCAAATAGACTATATAGTCTGATGAGATAGCTATTTGCCTCTCTCTAGTGGATCTTTACAATTGCATAAGTTCTTGTACCTCAAGAACCTCTTCCTGAACATGTATACGTCCCTGTGCCTGCATAGGCATAGTATTTGGACCTTCATCCACTGAACCTGACTGTATAAGGGGCGGATGCGAAATAATCATGGTATCTGTCCTGCTATCTCCTAAAGGGTGCGAGGATCCTCCCTCATTATGGGCATCGTATTCCAAAAACTTCGCTGTCTGTGATTTCACTATTCTGGCCCCTCCTTCTCTACAACAAAATCTGTAACCCTTAAAGTGGTCTTGATAACCTACCAAATAACAACAAGTTAAACGAGGTTGCAATTTTCTCTCAAAAGGATTATATAAACATACCTCAACAGGGCAGCCCCATACACGAATGTGTGAAATTGTTGGTTTTCACCCTTTCCAGTGTTCAAAAGGCATTTGGTACTGACTTATCGAGACTCTATGTAAGATATACAATGTCGTCTCAATGGCTTTGCCCTAAAGGTATTCGGGTAGGTTAGTCCTGCTCTGCATTGACCTCATCATGTTCTTTAGGGTGCGATTGTTCCTTTCGGCCATAACTATTTTGCTCAAGACTACTTGGCATAGTGAATTGAGTCATTATTCCAACCGATTCCAAATACCTAGCAAACAAACCTTTTTCTTATCCTGCAACCCCATGTCTGTCATAGTATTCCCCTCCCTTGTTAGATTTGACGATCTTTATTGATTTTTCCAACTGGTTCTCAGTCTCATTCTTAAAGATCTTGAACTTATCAAAAACTTCAGACTTTTCCTTAAGTAAAAACACATAGCCATAGAGGGAATAATCATCTATAAATGTTAGAAAATATCTTACATTATATAACGTGACTGTTTAGGGGCCACTAACGTATGTATATATGAGGTCCAATAAACCAGAAGCACGAGTTGACCCCTTTTCTTTATCTTGGTCAACTTACCCCTGCAACAATCGATACATGTTTCCAGATCACTGAAATCCAAAGTCGGGAGGATGTTATCCTTTATCAATATCTCAACCCTCTCCCTGGAAATGTGACCAAGACGTTTATACAACAACATATACGATGTACTCTTTTTCGAATAACAGGTTCAGCAACATAAGAAGATGAATACATTTCATTAGGAATAAGACACATTCTATATAATTTGTAGGATAAGAAGGCAGTACCAATATGTCTTGCATTGATAGAAATATTTACAACCGAAATACCAAATACAAAATGATAACCCTCTTTATCCAAATCTAATACAGAGATCAAGTTTCGTCTAAAATACGGTATATAAAAAGTGTCTCGTAGAACTAGTACAAACCCCGTATCGAGGTTCAAACCTTCATCCCCTGCATACAAAATGTCCACCTCTTTATTGCTGCCAACCATCAGCTTCTCCTCTCTTTTAGTCAGCTTTTTTGTGGATCTGAACCCCTGCATTGTGGAAGCAACATTATTAGAAGCTCTACTATCTAGCCACCAAGAACTTGATGTGGCTATAACTACATTGGATTTATGAATTATGTAGGCTGAGGAGTTACCTGATAGTTACTATCTAACTTTCCAAAGTTTATACTTTAGGCAATCAACTTTTCTATGCCCCTTCTTCTTACAGAGAAGCACCTCATACTCTTTATATCATGTGGGCCCTTAGCAATACTTGATTGTCCAGTTTGAATCTGTGAAAAGGGTTTGGGTTTTTTACCCTTACCCTTAGACTGTTGGGGCTTCACGTTCCCCTTACCTTTGGTGACTGCATATAGGGCTATATGAGGAGAACTTTTAAGCTTCTCCTAAGCTGCAGCACACCGAGAAATCAAGGCATTGATTTCCTAGGCCTTATCATGAGAGATGTATGATGTCACCAATATCTCAAACTCTTATGGGGTAGTATTAAATGCTTGATGCACTATGAGTGTGTCAAGAATGGGTACATCAAATGCCTTCAGTTTACTTTGAAGGTAAATCTCTCTGACGCCTCCTTCTCCTGTGTACCTCATGGAGAATAGCTATTTAATCAAAGTGCTCTGCTCTGCATGGAAAGACACCTTGTACCTCTGGGAAATATTATCCATAAACTCCTTTGCTATGACTGTGTCTGGTAATCCACTGAGCATATGATCTGGGATTGACCTCTTAATGGTCAAATAGCACATTCTATTTGACCGATCCCAGATTGCCATAACCGCCTTATCAACTTCTGAGCTGATAAAAGTGAGTGGAGAAGGTCTCTCTATATGCATCGTCATGTTGATGTCGGCCATCTCTAAGGCAAACTCAACATCCTTCTTCCACTTCTTGAAATTGAAACCAATTAAGGTCTCAATTGTGACAACATTGTTGTTTCCAGAAAAGGTGACTGCAAAATAAAAAAGACAATGTAAAGATCAACATAAATGCAGGATAACAGTAATATTCAAAACATTAAATCAATATCTATATCGAGAATCTGACCGCACATATTATTAAACACTTGTGAGCTGAATACATAATATATGCAATTAGACCTCTGCATAAAATCGATCAGAGAATAAACTATTAACTCTTATGACACTAGCACCTATTGGTGAATAGATCATTCAAGTAATAACTTTCCTTCATCTAATGCCTTTATGTACATCTCAAAATCTCATAGAAGGTTAACACCTGTAGATAAAATAACCAAATATCAAATTAGAGACATTGCCCTACATGCAAGTGGTACAGTCCAAATATTGACTTACAAGGCCACTGTGGTGACTACAATCTCACCAGTACCCAAAAAGACCGCAAACACAATGGATACATCCTTATGTTATCCTCACATTCTAAATAGGCATAATGTATGTGAAAGTCAACTATAAATGCAAAAACCAAATGCACAATCAAATAATTACATACTGGTACTGAAAACATTGTCTTTAAACTTTATTTGAGACTTTTATCTTAAAATTCTCAACAAGAGTGACTATTCTACTTTTCTGAATACCGAACCTAACACTCGAGACATGAAACCTTAAGTGTGTCCTTTATGTGCAGTTCGGAGCATGAAAATTCACTCAAAATTAGCTTTAAAAAGCTTTAAAACCTTTTTTCCGAAATCCAATTACTAATGTAATAAATCTAAAAAAATTGAAAAATCACTTTAAAATTTCCCTGACTCGGGAACTGACCTAAAAGGACCCAGGGCAACCTTATAGGAATTTTGGAAAAAAAAATTTAGTACATGATGCCGATGTCAGCATGACATCAACAACACTGTAGCGTTGATGTCAACACAACACTCAACATTATGCGCTAACGTCATACAAGTGTGTGTGGTGCACGCGCACACGCCAACACATGCTCACACATGCCTCAGCGCGTGAAGCGCATGCTCCCCCACGATCCCTACGGACGTGGTTACTAAACACCCGCAAACGCACCTATACTGTATGGCACATGCTATACACGTGCCACCATATGTCCCCATCCTCTCCGTCCACGTATCGAGAGATGGTGGGCGCATGCACCCGTCCCTCACCCATAGGATAACAGGCCTCGTGAGGCATGTGCACCACTTGGGAGGACAAGATTGGTGCATGCCTCTGGTGGTTACTGTATCACCGTCGGGCGCGTGCAATCGCCCTCTAATAGGGAGGACGATTTTCAGCAACCTTGAGACCGATTTTTTTCTCCTTTTTGGCTCATTTTTGACCTATTTTTTATAGCTAGCTCATCTATACTACTTTCACCTAATAATATAGGCAAAAATTTTGAAAAACGAATAAAAAACTAACCAAAACAATAATAGATGAAAACTGAAAAACCTTTGTTTTTGGTAACCCGATCACGTAAATGCTCTGATACCATGTGTAACACGTAGCATAGATCTTATTATATGTTCCGAATCGTTCATGAAAGGGTTAAAAACGAATGAAATGAGGAATACTTGATTTCGGTTCCATCTTGACTTCTGAAGCTATTTTCGTGGCCAAAATGAGGTTCAATCTTCTGGGACCGTCAAGGGAATCGTTCATCGACACGTGATTAACGTCTTTCTACAGTTTTCTCAATACATAAGCACTCTTAACAGGTCAGAGAATCTGTATGCTTACGAATGATATGAGCAACTACATGAGACCTTAAACTTAATATATAACTTCCATATCGAACTTTCCCTATTACAGGCTCAATATGAGTCTGGTCCATACTAATCGGGATCCATCTTCCACCTGGACTTCGACCAATTGATTTGGATCATTTATTGAGTCACTTTATTACTTTTATTTAGATTCAATTATGAAACTTAACTATAAGTTATTGAAAAACTGAAAAATATAATTAATAGTTGTCCAACTTTATGGGAAATGACATAATTATCCAACATGACCTCCAATCTGCCAAGACCTCAATTTAAGGATCTCACTAACATTACTGTCATCCGAAAACTTAAACAAGATTGTCTCGTCCTCTATGAACAGAGTTTTTTCCAAACCCTTTTTCTTCATTGAACTTTAGCCCAAGCATTAATAACAGGGAATGGTGGCCTCTTCTTCTAAAACAGACCAACCAAAGGTGGAAACCAGAATTTGTCACCTGCTTTAAGGAGCTCGATTGGTGGGCATTTCACACCATCCTTCATGGCCTCTTTATAGTGTTTAAGTTGAATCTTTGGTTGCTAAAGTTGCAATTTGTTTCTCCAAGCCCCATTGTTAGGCGTTGATACTAACGACTGGTCTGATCCAGCTTTGGAATGTTTACCCTAGTCTCAGAACCTCCCTTTCCGAGCATTTGCCATGAAAGTGGAGGGAATTCATCTGGAGACAATGACGAAGCATTCCCTCCATGTCGATCCTTCCTGGCTTATGAAGGCCCTCTATGGAGGTTAAAACCTCAACCCACAGTATACTTTGGGAGACCCCAGACTCCATAGACCACTGAAACCTACCGTGGCAAGTTGCCAAAAATGGAAAAACATAGGGGTAGTAAAGTCAATTTAGAAGAGAAAGGTCAAAGGATGCAAAAAAGAGAGAGGTTTCCACTGCCAAGATGATACTACTACTAACACCTAAACCTACGTGAATACTTGAATGTATGTCATTGATAATGTAAGAGAGAACTAACAGTAGAGTTAATTTTACAAAAAAGTATGAATATTATATTATTATTATTATTTATAATTCTAACTAATATTTCAAAATTACTAATATGACACTACCAATATTAGAAGGTTAACAGGAGAGTTTATTTTACAAAAAGTATGAATATTCTATGATTATTATTATTTATAATTCTAACTAACATTACAAAATTAGATAAAGTTCAGGATTTTAAATATACTTTATTTTATTAAATATTATAAATATTGTATAGAATAATTTTTAAATAAATAAATATAAATAAAAATATTTTATAAATATTTTATTATTTTAATTTATAATAATTTAATGTATTATATCTTTAAATAGAATTTAATGGCTAAAATAAAGAGTTCTTATGGGAAGAAAAATTTATCTTTATAATATGTTTTTATTCATGAAAACAAATAGAGCACAAAATATGATGGACCGGACACAAATTTGATTAAAAAAGGAATCAATTTATTTTTGAAAATTGATCAGAGAAAAAAAGTTTAGATAATTATTATCGAAATATAAAATGTTGATATTGTTTAAAAAAATGGGTACATAAACCCTTTGTACGATAGTCTACCTTCGCCTTGGTTCAAACCCTTTTGAGTCTCTAAACCCCCAAGGCAAAGAGCTTGTTCAGAGATATTGGTGTATTACTCAAAATGGCGTCCCAACCAAAACGGCGTTCCTCTAAGCAGCAGTCAAACTCTTCCATCGTCACCAAGTTCACTAACTCCGACATCGTCTCCAAGGGCAAGCAAGCAGCCGGCGACGCCGCCTTCGTCACCAAGAAGCTCCTCCGCAGCACCGGCAAGGCCGCCTGGATCGCCGGCACCACCTTCTTGATTCTTGTCGTCCCTTTGATCATCGAGATGGATCGCGAGCAGCAGTTTAATGACCTCGAGCTCCAACAGCAGAGCCTTCTGGGAGCCCCGCCCGTTGCACCGACGCAGTAGGGTTGTACTCGATCCGGCTCTTGCGATTTAGGATTCGGATTTTGGACCTGATGTTATAGTTGTAATGATGCTACCCTCTCTTAATTTTGTATTTCCCTCACAAACTTCATGATTTTGCTTTTATTTAGGGTTTGTTCTAATTAATTTGGGTTAATAATGGTGTTTGCTTGGATCCTGATGCTTCGTGAAACTGGTTGCTTTGAGTGTTTGCGCTAGTTTGAGTTTGCTGATATTTGTGGGCTTGGAGGGTCATTGAATTGGATGAAATTGGTAGAATACAATAATTTACATTGGGCTGGAGTTATTTTTTCAATTAGAAATTGGAAAGGTTGATGCTTGAAAAGGGTTTATTTGAAATTATATTTGAGTATGAGATGAATGCTAGGGGACCTCCACCTCAGTGCCAGCAAGAGCTGTCTGTGTATATTGATAGTTAAAACTTAGATCTTTCCTCTTAGTTTTGAAAAGCTTGGTAATGTATTAATATCTACTACTTGTACAGTTGTGCAAAGGGGTCGTCTAATTATTGTTGTATGGAATTTCAAGTGCCGAAATTTCAGCATAAGAAGGTATTGAGTAAATTACTCGCTGAAATCAAGTTGCTGTGGTTGTCATTAGAGAAAGGTTAATAATTTTGCCAATTTGTTGGTTTGGTCATTTAAGATCATTCAGTATTTATCTTCATATTATAAGCATTATTCTCACAATTCATGATAGGACGACACTGAAACTTCAATATGTAGTTCAGCTTTATGAAGTCTCTCTCTGGATGGAGTAATTTGCTGTTCTGAGAAAGCTACAAAGATTGACTTATACAGTGGCTTCTCCACACTTGGCCTTAACTCTAATCCTATTTCCAGTTTGTGAGGCATCATTTGCATAATCCCAGCAGGGAATAGCAGAAAACCATGTGTGTTACAGATTGAAAATTTAAGACAAGAAGATTAGGAACTTTTTTCTAGGTTGTCCAGATCGATTTTGAAGTGTTTGGCCTATGCACATAAAATTTTGTGGTGTTTGGCACAGATTTAATGACCAAATTTGACAAGGCATTTTTAAAAAATTTCTTTACACTTTTCCGAATCTTGTCTATAGTTTAGCTACACTCGTTGGCATGACTTTGCGTTCTTTCTTGTTCGTGTGCTTGAGTCGATTTGGTTTGACTAAAATTTGAGTAGCTCCAATATCTCGAACATATCCAGCCCAAATTTGCTCATAACAGCATAATATGTTCTGATGATTGTGTTACGACTCCTTTTCCGGGATTGGATTCAGTCAGCGTCACTAATTCATATGAATGAATTTTATACCAAATTGTTGGAATTGCTAGAGAGGGGCACTGCAGATATGTCATTTATATTTACAGTGAAAGCTCTTGGAAACAGAATTATTGTTGCAAGAAGGAACTAATTTGACGGTGAGCTTATCTTGATTTTTAGTCCGTAGGACATTGTAGCGGCACATAGGTTACTTCATTCGTTTTTCGTTCTTCTATAGTGTATTTGATTCAAAGAAATGGATATCTGACATTTTGATTTTACTTGGTGGTAATAATCTGGAAGATATGTAAAATCCTGTCTTGCGCGGTACATGTTGTGTTAGGTCTTTTAGGCCCATCGAAGGTTGGGATGCTTATTGGTGTAGCCTTGGATCGAATCTTGCTGTCCGTATAGTTGCTGTTTCTAGTTTCTAGAGACGGAACAAAACAAAAATTTGGAGACGGAACGGAACAAAAATTGGAGACAGTGAGCTGTTTGGTTGTGGTGGACAGAACAGAAAAAACTGTCTCCGTCTCGAGGACAGAATGTGTTTGAATGCAGTGGACGGAACGAAAAAATTGTGCCAATGACGAAAAAGCCCCTATAGTATAATATAATTGG
>JANQBM010044639.1:0-10150 GCA_025594535.1 Erythroxylum domingense | reverse complement strand
ATATTTAAAACCTTAGTAATGACAATAAATATCCAATTTTCATGTCTATGTGAAGTTCTCTTCTTCTTTTTTTTAGGTTGAAATGATTTTCTTTTTCTCAACACTTTCATTGTGCAAGCACATTTTTTTCAGTAATCGCAAAGGACAAACTACACAAAACACTACCAAACCAAACTCATTACATTGCATGTTCCTAAATCCTTGCTGATAATTTCAAGCTGCAAACAAAACAAAAAAAAAGAAGAAGAAGAAGAAGAAGAGGAGATAAGAAGAAACCCGATGTTGAAACATGGAGAAACTTAGCTTAATAGTTAAACAAAACAATTTGCGGAGAGCAGTCTCGATCTCTGAGTACTTCAGTTTAGTCACTCCATGCACAACAACTTAAGGAGATAGAGCTCTAGCCCCTTTAAGCTTTCACATTATGATCAGATTTCTAGGAGGGCAGTAGGATGAGGTCTGTTTTTGGTTATCGGAGATAGAGCAAGGCCGAGGAGGAGACCCATGATTAGAAATGGCAAGAGGAGAAGCGCCGTAGGCGGTGGTGACAATGGAGGCAAGAATGGTGGCAGAGCTAAAAGGACGAGGCTCACAATAGCCAGCAACAACATGGACATAACACCAAAGAAAACCAACATTTGTGTAACCAGATTTTATCAAAACCAAGCTTTGCTCTAGTGCATGGATTAGAAATGGGGTTCTGTAAATTTATCTGATATTACATGTGCATCGGAAGTGGTGGTGAGACAGAGACTCACGGAGTGTGCAGTTTCTTTTATGGTACCAAAGGACTAGTTAGATGAGATTATTAGCCTATCACTTGTCAAGGTGAGCAGAGAACCACCAGTTAGCTTCTCTTGACCTTGTAAGGATACCAATAGCTTGGCTACATGTTTTCTTTTAGGTGTTTTTGGGGAGTAATGATAATTTGGCCACAGTTGATTGGTTTGTTTGTTTCCAAGGTGATTTTTTTTTATATTCATTAGGAATCTTAATTTTGCCGGATTAATCATAAATTTATAAAACCTCATTTCTAAAGTCTTAAAAGAGGTACATCTGGAATTTCAGGATTTCTCATTCCTATATAACCTATATAGTTCTGCACACAAGGAGTCTTTATAAACTGATTGGCCAATTGTTAACTAATCACTACCCCTAGTCAGTGGCATGTTTTCATTAGCCCTAGATTCCCAATAGTTCCAAACTCCTATATCGCTGCTGGAAGTTAGATATCTGCAATTGATCCGATCAAGGAACATTTTCAAAAAACTAGAGGATTATTAATAGGAAAAATTTTTCCTCTCTTTTTTTTAGTGACTGAAACTCAAGACTTCTTATAAAGAAGATAATTAAGTAAAATGTTGAAACCTATGGAATCAGGTTTGAGTCAAAAGAATCTAAACCTTGAGTCTGAATACCAAAAAAGGGTTTCAAACTTTCAATCTACATCTCGAGTTGAGTCCAAAAATTCTTTTAATTAATTGACTTGGGATTTGTCCCGTCCAGTTTTTATAATTGACAAGAGTAAAAAATGTTATAAATTTTAATTTTGAGTTTGATATTTAAGTTTAATTCTAAAATTGGATATGTTAAGTTAAAATTAATTTATTAACTTGAAATGAGATTTAAGTTAAATCAAGATTATTTTATTATAATCGAAGATTTTTAAATATTAATTTTATTTTTTAATTCTATTTTTAAAATATATATATGTAATTTTTGTTAATTCTTTCAATCATCGTGATCATATTTATTAGTAAGCTCAAAATAAGAGATTAATATAAAAAAGAGTATTTTTCTTGGAAATAGTAAACAATATTTTTTGTAGCTTCTGTTATCATTCTTATTAACGTCTAAATTCTTTAACCCATCAGGCAATCAAATGAGGACATAAGCATACTAAACCTTATTTACTTGATAAAAGCCATGTAAGCACAAATTCAATGTTAAATTGTCTTAAGATTATACTAAAAAGAAAAAAAACAACATGCATGTATTTGTTTCGTACTATGAAATTGTAATATTAACATTTACAAGAATAAAAAATGAAATTTAACTAATATCAGTTTTCATTAATCAAGGAAATGAAGATAAGTATTGTACATTAGGCGATTCTGACGATGAAAAAGCCAACGTAATGAGGAAGCACATGATCAGAACTGGAAAAGCCATGAACACCAAAGGCGGCGGCGGCAACGGCGGCAGAACTTGTGGCAATATTAAGAGCACCAAGGTCAACACAAACATGAAGGTAACCAACCTGGAGCTAGAGACCATGATCATATTGACCAAAAGCTACCATTCGTTGGGTCGACTCTATCGTTGTGTGTGTATGCAGACGAGGAAGGTTGGAAGAGAGATTCGAGTATGGAGGGTGATAAGAGAAGATGATGTATAAATAAGAACAATCAGACGAAGAAGATGACGATAATGATGATTTAAGGTTTGTAAATTCTTGGTACGTAGTATGTACCACTCATTTCGATTGGTCTACCACCAAAGATGTTTTTTTTTCCAAGTTAATTTTCTTAAATGTACGGATTCAAACTATCCACAACGTATGTTATTAATTACTAATTAATAGTGGTATTTAATTTTGATAATCAATTATCGAAACATTATTATATTTCTATAAAATTAGTTCATAAGATTTCCGATTTGGGTATTGCCAAATGATTAAAAATTCAACTAGTTTAACTTATTCATTCATAAAAATCTTCAGCTATTTAATTTTTTTATTTATTTTCAACTTTTCAGTCGATCTTCAATTTTCTTATTCGAATTTTAATAATTTTTATTGTCAAAAATTAATCAGTATATTAATTAATCGGTCAATTTTTGTAAATTAATAAAATATTATAAACCAAAATAAATCAATTTATTTTTATTTAACAATCTTTCTTAATTA
The DNA here is from genome assembly GCA_025594535.1 of Erythroxylum domingense. NCBI lineage: Eukaryota > Viridiplantae > Streptophyta > Magnoliopsida > Malpighiales > Erythroxylaceae > Erythroxylum > Erythroxylum domingense. The sequence goes on along the minus strand of JANQBM010044639.1, from coordinate 7,242 downwards.
AACTTTAATTTATTTGATGGATAAAGACAATCTTTTTCAATTATATTTTAAATTCTTTAATTTTATTCAATCTTTAGTTAATTTTATAATTGTATGATACCGGTTGAAATTTTTAAACTTTAAATTTTTTGTCTTCGATTAAAAATATAGACATTAAAAATATTGTTTATCTTCTTTCAACTTGGATTAATTAGTTAACATTTAGCCATAAATGACATGCAATAATGAAATGTGAACATTTAAGCCTTTGAATCAATTGTTTATCCCAAGGTCTTACACTTGAATTTACAAATTAATTGTAGTTCGAAATGTTGATGTAATTATTACTCGATAATTCAAAATCTTAATTTTCGTATAAAAACATAAGAAAAGGAGAAAAGGGAAAAGTGGGAAAAGGGAATTTTAGCTATAATAACTTCAAGAAACTTTAGAAGAAAGTCGGTCCAAATTAAAGTTTTTCAAAGGCGTGCTGGGAAATTAAATTTGGCCACTTCGATTGGAATTAACTTTATAGTCCAAAAACCTTTGATGAACTGATGAATATAAACTTCTTTGGCATGTGTAGTATAGTCAAGTTTCCTCTTCCTGTCTTGATCTTCTGTTTCACCCTTGGAAAAGTCCAAAGGCTGCTTAATTAACGTGGCAGCCTATTTGTGTTTAATATGCTCATTTGAAATTGGCTTCTAATGCGGAAAAAAGCAAGTGATTAACGTGTTATAAATGAGTCGTTTAGAAAAAAAGCTAGGCACCATCACTTGCGTCAAGTTCCACTTTGGAAGACCGTAAAAAAGTCTTACTTCCACAGAACGTTTCCACCGAAACACAGTGATTGGTGGTGTGCTATTCTCTAACAAATTGACGTGTCATGGCTTATAAGAGCTACAGTTCGAAATGGGTTTGAATCTAAATTTAACTAATTTAAATTTTATTTATTAAATTTAAATCGAATTAAAATCAAAATACTAACTCATATAAAAAAACTATAAAGAATAAGTTTGAATTATTTATTTATTTTGTATATCAAAATTCAGTGTCTCTAAACCTGAGATTGAGATTAAAAAAAGAATTAAGTGATCATTAAATTAAGCCAAAAGTGCATTTTAAACTTGAATGTCTACAATATAATACAACTTAAGCCTTAACGTTTTTAAAAAGTTTAGAGCAAATCCTAAACTGATGAAAATTTTGATGGGACTAACTTTTTATCAATTAAATGTCTTATTAATATTAACATGATATTATTTTATATTTTTTAAATAAAAAGTAGATGCTATTATTAGATAATTATTTTTAAAAATTAATCAAAAAGTAAGTCTTATATTGCGATATATTTGAGAAAGTAAGTCTCAAAGTTATCATGACAGTAAGACCCATATTTATGTATTTTAGACAATGATCTCACTTGTCATGTAAAAATATAGCCCACTTTTTATTTAACAAAATAAAAAATAATATCACACCGAGCTAACTCAGATAAATTTTCTATCTATTTGGAATCTGTTTTGAACATTTTCAGAATCACCGAACGTAAGGATCTTTAAAAAGAAAATTTACAAGCGATAAGCATACTTATTGAAGCAGTCATTTAATTATAAAAAAACTGAATTTGTATATAAACAATTAGTGTATTATCTTTGGGAAGGAATAAAACTCTATTTACGTATTATTTTTATATTATTTTTGCTTTCTTATTTTTTCATGTTTGATCCTACATAATTCTTTTCAAATTTTTTTTCTAGATCGGGGAAAATAACTTCAAAATCTACTGCGTGGGTCCACTCTATAAAAATTTCGAATCATTCTCTTAAAACTCATCCTCTTCGTCGTAAATGCTTGCACCGAAATGACCTGGCCCAATAGAAAAATTCCAATTCATTAGGCCTTTCGATTGTACTTTTCTTATTATGATTGAGCACTTGGGAAATTCAGAAAATATATTAATTAGCTCTTAAGGCTTTAATACAAATTTAAATAAATACTTAATATCTCACAGTTGATGAGTTAATCCTTACCAATAATATTCATTTGCATTACTTTTATTTATATAAAACTTAATAATTAAGTATTTTTCTATAGTATAAATACATTTTTATTTAAATTTTGTAAAAAAAATTTTAAAAATCATATTTTAACTTTACGGAATTTTGGACCAAGCTACTAATGGATTGAAACTTTGGTCCTGCTTTCCATGTTCCCTGCATGGCAGACCGGTGGCTTAATCTCAGCCTACAAACCATATCAAGATCAGGCCATTTCCATTTCTTTTTAGGTCTAGAATGGGCCTCAAACCACTCTCCTTTCTCTCTCTCTTTCAGTGAAAAAGGAATGACCCTATTCATTTTTTATCCCAAGGTGGGTTTACTTTGCTCTCGACATTGGATATACAGCCTCACATTCTACTTCTTCTTTTTTTTCAATTTTTTTCTTTCAAATAAAAATAAATTCGATTATCTTTAATAATTTAATTACAAAAATTAAATATAATTAAATTAATCATAATTAATTTAATTAAATATAATATTAAATTAAACTACTCATAATTATTAATATATCAAATAATTAAATAATATGTATTTATTCGATAATAAATCATATTATAAAAATAGAAATAGAAAACAAAAACTGCCTAAAAAAATCAAAATTATAACAAAAACTAAAAATTTAAATAAATATATTTTTTATTAAACTTAAAAACAAAAACAGAAAAATAAAAAAAATAAATGAAATCGAACGAACCTTAAACAATGGTTAGACTTTCAAAATGTGAGGCATTAGTAGAATGGATTTTATTTTTATTTTGATGATGAGATACGTTAAATTTATAAATAGCAATTGAATCAAAAATATTATTAAATTTTGAGTAATTAAATTATAAAAAAAATCATATGAAATATGTATTTTTACAAGCAATTATATATTCAACAATTTATTTAATGTACATCGATTTATTTGAAACGTTTATCTTACAGACTATTATGTGCACTTAACGGTCTAATTAATGCATCTTCGAAGGATATCGATTTGATTCTACCGTTTTTAGGGGAAAAAAAACAAAATTATGTTAAAAAGGAATAACTAGAAAGGAATGAAAAGGACAAGGAAGTACTAGGGAGGCATCTTCCAAGGACCACCATAAAACAGCTGGACCATTGTTAAAAGCACGCTTACAGTCGACATTGTTATTATATTCAGCTCGTAATTAACAAAAAGCTTGTAAGGAAGGAGAGGTGCATGAACCTGGAAGCCTTTTGATTATATTTTAATACACATAGTTGCTAAAATCAGGTGGTCGGGATTCTCTTGGATATATTTTTTTTTTTTGGGTGTCTCGAGTTCCATATGATTTCATACATATGTATTGGTTTATCAATTGACAATGACCTAAAGTTTTCCAAATGTTATGTTCCTTTTTGTAAGTTTTGAATGGTGTTTTGGTTCTCTAATTTCGGTCCAATGGAAATAGTCTAGATTACCAAATTGATTACTAAATAATTTAATGTATTGCAGTGAGATAAATACAGTAATCACTTCAGCAAATCCCCCCCAAAAAAAAAAATCGTTCTTGTATTTGCAATCCCAATATAGGACGCAATGGTACTGTGTAATTCATCATAAGAGCTTTGCTTAAACCCCAAGAACAAAGAGACACGGAGAGGTTTGATTAAACAAATCGATATATATAAGTCCATAGATATGGACATACATGTAGGTACCACTACAATTCCACCGATCAATACACAACTTTTTCTCAATCAACCAAAACAAATTATTAATAAATACATTTTTAATAAAAAAGCAATTTTAAAAATAGATAAAATAAATATAAATTTGAATAAAATAACAATTTTTATTAAATTATCTGACAAATCTCAATTAGATTACGCGATACGTTTTTTATAACTTAAATACTCTTTCAAAAATAAGAAACAATCATAAAAGTTCAAAAGAGGAACAAGATTTTTTTTATAAAGCTGCAAAACAATTAACCTATCGACTGTATAAACAAGTTGGTACCATCACTTTTGGATGCATGCAAAGTTTCAATTTGTCAGGTACAAGTCGTGATGAGAGTGGATGTCATCTTTATCTCCTTCTCCTCGATTCAATGTATTTCCCCTTGTTTAAATCTATGGGGATATCATATGCTTACAAGTATCTTAAAAAAGAAAAAGTTGAGAATAAACAATCTTGTTGGAACAACCACAAATCCAAGTTGAGTTTTGGGTTATTATTTTATGAGTTATTTAGCTCTATCTTGTTGGTTTATTTTAGTCGAGTGTCCTTCCATTGTCTATTTAAAATTTAAATAGTCTTAGTAAACACTTTGGTTCTGCTTGATTAAATATGGGCACACGTGAGATTGTCCTATCCACGTTCGGCTGGAAAATACAAGAAGGAAACTATACCAACTAGTCTTTGATTAATTTACTGATTATCAATTCAGTAGGATTGTTTAAGCTCTCGTGTATATACGACTTTGATCTTGTTGATAGTTTAGTTCAGGCTTGATCTAGGTGTATCTCAAAATTAACAACAAAGTTTGAATTAGATGGATTTAGAATCAGATTCAAATTTATATTATTTTGTTCAATAATTAAAGAACTGAATCTATCCCAATTCAAACTAGTTGATTAAAAAAAAAACTTATACTCAACTTGTTGGAAACCCTAAGTATCAATTTACTATGGTTGGATTTCCATCTTGTAATTTGGTCTAAATGAGAGCTCAAAATTGAGAGATGGAAAAATGAAGAGTGTATCAACTGAGTCCGTATCATATGTCAGCTGAAGTGAATTATTACAGGTATTTCATATACGGAAAATCATTTGTAAAATGATATTATTACATTTAATAAAAATAAAAATAATATTTTATGGCTCTCAGTTCGAGGTCATGCAGTCTTCCCTTTGTACACATGCAAAACCTTGAAATTTCTTACTTAAGACTGTTTAGCTATGTAAGTTAAGAACTTTCATGGCCTAGAAGGTTGGTAGGTTGACTTGGTTGGCAGGGAGGTGGTGGTGGTGGTGGTTGTTTAGATATGTTGGGTTTGAAGTGGCTCTTAAGGTTCCCGAGAAAAGATAAGAAGAAAGCTGGCAGCTGACATGCATGTGCATTGAACTGGCGAGAAATGGATCAGTCTGGACTCTGGAGTTTCAATTCCTTTTAAACCATGAAAGAGTTGGACAGTTCAGAGCTAGGTCCTAACCTAAACAATAGCTCAATAGCCATAAGAGCTATGTATTAATTGGCTAGTGATGAGTACACATGTGCGATATATATGAAAAATGTGTGAAGGGTGTCCTGAATGACAGATGGGAAATGAAGGGTTGAGCTGTGTACATTGACAACTCAAGCCGGCCATGGAGATTAGCTAAAGCACCTGAACTCTTTGTTACGTACGTAATGTTAAGTATTAGAAGTAAACGATTCCATTTCTTGGCGGAAATCTAGCTATGTTCACTCAATAATATATGTTAGAATATAGATATAAAGATTCTAACAAGTAAGAAACAAGTCGTCTTTGTTCTATTCTATGAACATTATAATAATAAAATGAAATAAAAAAAGGCAAATCCCAAGTTTTATCTCTTCTCAACCAAATAAAACTATAATAACTATATATATATTACTCATAATTAAATCAAAATTGTCTGTAAACATCGTAATTACTCCGAAGTGTAACATTTATAATTTATAATCTTACTTTAAGAAAATTTTGAAGCAAATGATAAAGTTCCTCTATTATAATTGAAATGTCGCATATTCAAGTAACAATAATACTGTATATAATTGATGATCTTCTTCCTGAATTTTACAAAGCTCGGAGCCTTGCAGCCCTTTTTAATATTACTCTGAGATAAAATTGAATTATTTTCACTAATATAAATCATTACTGTAATAATGAACTACTGTAGGAAATTTTCCGAGCCATTTTTGTACGTGCATGCGGGGACAAACTGCAGCTAGCAAGGCTCAAGAACGGAACTTACGCCTGAACTTTCTTGTTTTATTCGGACAGGAGGGTCAAAGCCACACGTTAGTGTCTCGATGAAATAAAAAATAAAACAAAAACAGTTCTTTTATTGGGTTTGGTGATCTCAAAGAAACTTGCACATCATGCCTAAAATGTAAAATGTTATCGATCTTAAATGTTAAGGAACCAAAAAACCATTGATCAATCCCAGAATTGTACTTGAAAATGGTGTTGAAATTTTCATAAGGAAAGATTAATTGGTAGCTAACACACATGGTTATGTCTACAACTGATTTGATGTTAGTCAATGAAAGTATGAAACGAAGAAAAATCAAAATCAACATCAAACCTCGATCCATCTTCTTCATCTCAAATGCTTGGCATGTTCTTGCGCAGTACAATGGTCACGTACAGACATAGATGATCAAGTCCCCGAGAGGTGATTGATGGTGGGAATTTGCGAAGTACTCAAGGCCACCATAACAAGAAGGGACATGAGCACGATCGGTATAAGAAGAAAAACCAGAGGTGGCGGAGGCAACGGTGGCAAAATCACCGGAAGTATAAGCAGAGACAAAAGCAACACGATCATTACTATGATTTCTGTTGTTCTGAAGAACCTGACCATCAAATTTCCTTCTCTTTTCTGCTTCCCTTGATCAAGCTTGTTCCTGTTCATGAGCCTCCATTTATGGTTCTCTGGTGGGTATTAAACATTCAGGATTCAACAGGCGATGGCAGGTGGAAATTGTAAAAGAGACTTTAGACAGGTTGTGGAAATATCATGGCACATACCTTTTTGTGTTATTTACAAAGTTACAAGTCAAGAAGTGATCAGGAAGCTTTACTGGTTCAAACTCTAATCCTATAGGTCTACATGTCTCGATTCATCTAACCTTCTTTTTATGTACTTTAAAACCATCGGCTATAGCCTATTAACTTGTCGTATTTTTCTAATCTGTGGCTTCCTAACAACTTGCCATATCCTTTTCAGTACTATCCCATCTCTTTCTTTTTTTTTACCTTCTTATTATTTCCAAATCAATTACTTATCATTATTCAATGACTTTGAGGATTATCTATAAATAAGAGAAATTTTATTTTATAAAAAGGATAATAATTTAAAAGAGTCAAAAAAAAATTAAAAATTCAATTTAGTATCATAAATTTTGAAGCTTACAATTAGGTCCGTTATAGGCGGTGACACAGGGAAACTATGACCTTTTTTCTGGTAAACCCTTCAAAGGCTACCTATACTCTCAAAC
>JANQBM010044610.1:0-10151 GCA_025594535.1 Erythroxylum domingense | reverse complement strand
TTCGCTACTTTGATAGAATAATATCCATGACAATACTATCCTATTCAACAATTTATCACTTAATCAATCACACAACTCATGAAATTGCACAATAAATTAAGCAATAATAAATCTGGTTTAAGCACGGGAATTAAATAAATATTTGAATTGTATAAATAAATAAAAACATAGTCTCACAAATCATCCATGGCTGAATGTCTAAGCACCCTGACTAGAAAAGGGTTTAGTTCTTCATGGCTAACATGAGAACACAACAAAATAACATGAAATCTACAATAACGATGGTGGCTAGCTGCTAACTACTCAAAACAGGAGAAGGAAAAGAGAACTTGCGATTTCCTTATGCTATAAGGTATTTATATCTTCTCCGATTCGTAACCCTAGGCAAAATTAGTAGAGATTTCCTAGTTAGTCTTCAATAAGACTCTTCATTCTGGCTTCCCAGCTTGTATCCGGTGTCTCCAACAAAGATCCAGCCCAAGATAGATTACAATTGGGCTTAAAAACTCGTCTATAAATTCTGCCCGGTTCTCGCTCTATATGACATGGTCATGTCGTATCTATTTCCAGTATGTAGCTTCTCCAAAATAGCCCAAATCTCTTGCATTACGACTCCAATCCCTACTTTGGTCTCCTGCACATATAACAAACATGAAAGCACACAAAAACACACAAATAATAAACAGACACATGTAAAATGAATGCAAACTATCCTATAAACCATGCATGATATGCAACCTATCAAATAACCCCACATTTAAACAATACTTTTCCTCAAGTATTCAATCCATTCAAAACCTTAGGGCTTCTAACCTCTTATCACCATTCTTTCTCCCATACCCAATACTTCTTAAGCCAACAAATACAATCATGGAATCAAATAAACAATGCATGAACGATCGATCTCCTAATTAATTAGGAATGTTAACCACTTCAACATTACCCCATAGAAAGCAATAACTCCCACACCCTCTCCGATTTCGCTCAACACTTATGTAGAATTTTCGGGTGTAGTTTTTCTCTCAAAGTCAATACATAGTAGTCCTTTCCATAGTCCTGAAATAGAGTCCAATCTCTACCACTAGCTCGGGTTTAAAAACCCACATCAATCAACTAGGTCTTTTAAAGGCTTGTACTGTGGCTATGGGGTCTAAAAAAGAAAGAAAAACCAAGAGGAACAAAGTATGTACCAAGTAACACATATCTCACATGACACATATGGCTATAGAATTTATCACAAGTTGGCCAAACCATTCCTTCCTATACAATCATCATTCTCTATTCATTCATCAAGGTATTTCTCATAAATCATGGCTTAGCAAGTTTCAACATTAATTTAAGGTTCAAAGCATCAAACTCGCTGTTAAAATTTTTTCGGGGGAAGAAAATTTTTTTGAATCTGAATATATTTATATTTTTTTCTTTTTGTCTTTTTTTAGCCTTGTTTTCTCCTTCCCGAATTGTTTTCTAACTCTCAATCCTGACACCACGCAATAACTAGGAGCATGACGTAAACATTATACACATGAAGGATATGATTTAACAAAATAAACACATGTTACTTGGCAATTCCTCTTAGTTGGCTATCAATTTATGAGGCTAAAGAAGAAAAAAGGATAGGGTTTATTGGGTTTTAAACATAAGGAAAAAGAAAGGTCTTAGGATCAAACGGGGACTACAAGGTCTTAGGCTTTGGATAGCAAAGGGTTACACAAACAATGCCTTAGTTTCATCTCGATGTACTAAATGTGGCTTTGATAAGAACTCAAATGTCAGATTCTGGCAGGGAACACACTATACGTGCACACACAAAAGAAATATGAAGTATATGTAATGTTGTACTCCCTCTTAAGTGGCTCAAAAACCTCACGGTTAATTTTGTGTGGTGTATGTTATTGCTCCTATAAGGTGTATTTTGTCGAGGGCCTATTTGATTCTAAGTTAATTAGTTAGTTCAAGTTATGCTAGGATGGGAGTAAAAAATAGATCAATTAAGCTAAAAATACTTAAAGAGTTGAACTTTTCAAATCACATCAAGACAAGACTATTTAAGGTGGGATTTACTCTGTTATGCATGTTAATTGATGTATGAACATTCAAAAATGAAAATAGATAAACTAGCAGTTGCACTAGTTACCACATGATAATGTTATATTAGCAAGTAGACCCATGCAAAGCTACGTAAACCATGAATGCAGAAAAGAAAAAATGCAATTGCAACCAACATAGCATCATGACATGCGCATGTCCGATGACAACCCAACATGAAAAATCACAGAAACACCAGCAATTTTTTTTGTTTTTTGTTTTTTGTATCAAAAGAAAGTAATCTTCCCACCCCACACTTATAACTTACACTGTCCGCAATGTAATCAAAGACAAGACAATATAAATTAAAGGCCTAGAGTATGGACAGAAGTTACCAGGATCATGGTGATGGAAGAAAGGGAGGGGGCTCATTGCTAAAACAATCAAATAAGGCTGCCACATTGTGCTCTATTTTATGAACGATGCGCAGCAAATATATTTTCTCCCGATGTAATGCAACAACCTCAACAACAAGGTCTGCAGGTGGTGCATGTTTAGTACTCCAAAGTCTATCCTTCGGTTCGATCAATTGAAATTGGCAAAGAGAAGCAAAATCTAGTGGCAATTTAAATTTTTGTAGTTTCTTGCGGTTATGCGAACACAGACATACGACATGCTTATGTTATATACCTTCCTTTAAGCATTGTCACACATAAATCAGTTCCAGACCAATTTTAAGCACATAGCACATAATCAAAAATCGAGATAAATCAACACAAAATAAATGAAATAACACAAAATGAAAATCGAAGCTTAAAATAAAAAATTCCTTGGGTTGCCTCCCAAGTAGCGCCTTTGTTTAACGTTTTTGGCTCGACGGGGGCCACGCCTAGTTGTAATCGGGTTTAATTTTTTATTGTACCTCAACTAAGCATGGTTCAAATCCTCCATAGAAGGGTTTCAATCTATGTCCATTGATTTTAAAAATTTTTAAAGTATCCATGCTTTGAATGTCAACGGCACCATTATCATAAAATTTTGCAACAACAAATTGACCAACCCACTTAGAACGTAACTTACCTCCAAAAAGTTTAAGAGTAGAGTCAAAGAAAAGTACCTTTTAACCAATGTTAAACCTCTTTTCGACAATCTTTTTGTCATGAAATGCCTTGGTTTTGGCTTTGTAAATCATGGCATTCTCATAAGCGTTGCTGCAAATTTCCTCAAGCTCTTAGAGTTGAAGCTTACGTTGTTGCCCTGCCTCATCATAACTTGTGTTGCACATTTTCACCGTCCAAAACGCGCGATGTTCTATTTCCATAGGCAATTGACATGTCTTGCCATAGACTAGTCGATAGGGTGACATGTCTAGTGGCGTCTTGTAAGCGGTTCGATATGCCCACAACGCATCCTCAAGGTGCACACTCCAATCCTTGCGCGAGGGGTTCACCATTTTCTCCAAAATGCTTTAATATTCCTATTGGACAACTCAGCTTGCCAATTTGTTTGTGGGTGATAAGTAGTTGACGCCCTATGAGTGACGCCATACTTCTTGATTTGAGTACCTTTCTTATTGTTCTTTGTGGTTCGAAGGGGCCACCACAAGCTGACAAATGACAGAATTAGAGGATGGAAGAAATCTCTTCCTTGGGTACACATCGCCTTATGATTTGATCTGAGCACATCTTCCACAGATATGGGTCATCCTAGATGTAGTACTTGGCCTCACTCTTCAGTTTATGTCGCTGTGTCCTCGTATAATCCTCTTGAAATCCATGTTTTGTCAGAAAATTAACCAGGTCTGCAAACCACAGGTTACGACATGCCCCTGTCGTATCAACCCGAAACATTTGTTCATCGCGAAACTCACCCGAAACCACTTCTCTAGACTGGGAATTCGTGTTTATCTGGCTTAGATGGTCAGCTATAAGGTTCTCAGCGCCCTTCTTGTCTCTTATCTCAATGTTAAACTCTTGGAGCAATAATACCTATCAAATCAACCTAGGCTTTGCATCCTTTTTGCTCATCAAATATTTCAAAGCTGCGTGATTTGAATACACAATCACTTTAGTTTGCATTAAATAGGGTCTGAATTTTTCCAAAGGAAACACCACAGCGAAGAGCTCCTTTTCACTGGTTGTGTAGTTCTTTTGAGCTTCTTCTAAGGTTCTCGATGCATAGTAAATTACATGTGGATTGGGTCCCACTCTTTGTCGAAGAACATCTCCAGCGGCGTAATTACTTGCATCACACATTATTTCGAATGGTAAATCCTAGTCTGGAGCTTTGATTTATGGGTGCTGAAACTAACCTCTCCTTCAATTTTTCAAATGCACCATGACATGCATCACCAAACACAAATTCGACATCTTTTGTAGAAGACAACTCAAAGGGAGAGCTATCTTTGCAAAATCTTTAATAAACCGCTGATAGAAACCTGCATGGCCAAGAAAAGAACGAACCTCCCGTACATTTACAGGGTAAGGTAAAGATCTAATAACATCTACTTTGGCCTTATCAACTTCAATCCCCTTAGACAAAACTACATGTCCAAGGATGATCCCTTGACTAACCATGAAATGGCATTTTTCATAATTCAACACTAAGTTAGTTTCAATGCAGCGTTTCAAAATTTTCTCTAAATTCTCTAGACAAGATGCAAAGGAATCACCATATACAGTAAAATCATCCATAAATACCTCAATTATTTTCTCAACAAAGCTGGAAAAAATACTTACCATACACCTTTGGAACGTCGCTGGTGCATTGCAGAGTCCGAATGTCATACGCTTATACGCAAAGGTATCAAATGAGCACGTTAAAGTTGTCTTTTCTTGGTCCTCAGGTGCAACAAGAATTTGATGGAACCCGGAATATCCATCCAGACAACAATAATGGGTGCGACCCGCAAGTCTATCTAACATTTGATCGATGAATGGCAAAGGAAAGTGATCTTTGCGTGTTGCAGAGTTCAGTTTCCTATAGTCGATGCAATCTCACCATCCATTCTGAACGCATGTCGGAACCAACTCCCCTTTATCATTTTTAACCACTGTAATGGCCGTTTTCTTTGGAACAACTTGGGTTGGGCTGACCTATTTGCTATCCGAAATAGCATATATCATATCTGCATCAAGTAACTTAAGAATCTCTTTCTTCATGATTTCCATCATTGGAGGATTTAACCGACGTTGTGGCTGTCTACTCGATTTGTAATCATCCTCAAGAAGTATCCGGTGCATGCAAATCGTTGGATTTATACCTTTGATGTCGGTAATAGTCCATCCCATAGCTTCCTTGTGATCTCGAAGTACCCGGATCAAACATTCTTCCTCCACCTTACTCAACTCATTTGAAATAATTACTGGAAGTGTGTCTCCAACACTCAAAAATGCCTATTTAAGGTGAGAGGGAAGTGTCTCAAGCTCCAGATCTAGCGGTTTCACCACAGATGGAAAAATTCAATTTCTGGCAGATACCACTTAGTCATGTCGTATCGGCTCCAGTGAACTGCACAACATTATTTCTTCCATCTGCATCTGGTTTCCATTAAGATCATTTGCTTCATGAAACAAACGATCTGGTAACACCCAATTTTCGTCCCAGTTTGCTAATTTTGGAGTCATTAAGGCTACCTGTAAGGCATCACAACTACAAAACTCCAAAAATTTATCAACAAGGGGGTCAACACTATTTATGGCAAAAACAGATGCATAATCACTTCAGTGCTTTATTTCTTTATTAATATCAAATTTAATCATAGCACCATCAAATTCCATTGTCATAGTTCCAACGTGCACGTATATTTTTATTCTAGATGTTTTCAAAAATGGACGTCCTAGTAAAATCATGCCAGAATTTCTAGTATTCCTATCATCTATATTCAACACATAAAAATCAGTCGAAAATACTAATCCATCAACCTGAACGAGGACGTCCTCTAACACCCTTTCTAGAAAGACACTTAATCTATCCGCTAAGGTTAAGACAACCCCATTATGTTTCAAAGGACCCATATTCAAAGAAGTGTAAATAGATAACGACATTAAATTAATTGAAGCTCCTAAATTGCACATAGCTTGTTCAATGCCTACATTACTTATTTTGCATGGGATAGCAAACATACCTAGGTCACGCTCCTTAATGGGTAGCTTACCAGGTAACAATGCCGAGACTGATTCTCCCATGAACACCCTCTCATTATCACGCGCCTTATTCATGTTTGTGCATAACTCTTTTAAAAATTTACAATACCTGGGTACATGCTTGATTGCAGTCAATAAGGGGATATTGATTTCAACCTTCTTCAAAGTCTTAAACACCTCCATATCATCAGTGGTCTTCTTCTTCTTTGCCAATTTATGAGGGAAAGGTGGTTTCTCAGGGTTAGGCTGCACGATCTCAATGTTTGGGGCTGTCTTTTCTGTTTTTGTCGATATGACATGATCATGTAGTATCGTCTGTTTCGGGTCTAGTGCCTCCAATTCCTTCCCACTTCGAAGTGCGATAGCATTAACGTTATGACCTTGGTTTACCTCTAGTTGGGAGGGTAACCTACCCTGATTTTCCATCCTTGTCATTGTGGAGGCTAGTTGATCTGTGCGTGTCTCAATAGCTCCAATCTTGTTGTCATTTTTCTCAATAAATTTCGTTAACAACATCTTTAAATCATCATCGTTACCTGGCCTTGATTGTTACTGGTACTGCCGAGGTGGATTGTGTTGCCCTTGCTGGTTATTTCCGCTCCCATACCTCAAATTAGGGTGATCACGCCAACCCAGATTATATGTGTTCAAAAAATGATCATATTTTTGGCTATTATTGCCATAATTACCCATGAAATTTACCGTTTCATCCTCTTGCAAGGTGGGGCATGCATCGGTCGGGTTCTCTTGAGAAAAACAAAGTCCATATGTTGAAAAAGGTTTGTGGACGTGTTGCACAGTGCTAGTATTACCAATAAATTGCTTTTGCAACAAATCAGTTAGTCTTTCTAGTTTAGATTCAAGACTAGAAAACCTTACCTCATACACTCCTCGCGTGGTAGTGTTAGTGCGCGTGCTAAACTACTGTGAATTTGCAGCCATGGCTGATATCAACTCTCACGCAGCTTAAGGGGTTTTGTTCACTAACGCCCCTCTACTCGCAGCATCAATGACTCTTCTCTCTTCTTTTATCAACCCCTCATAAAAATACTGAATAAGGAGTTGTTCAGTAATACCATACTGTGGGCAACTCACATACGTCTTCTTAAATCTTTCCCAATACTCATACAAAGATTCAGAATCATGCTGCTTCAAACTACATAATTCTCTCCTCAAATTCACAGCTCAAGATGCAGGGAAAAATCTCTCTAAAAATAATTTTGCCATATTAACCCACGTATTAACTGAACCAGAAGGTAGATAAAATAACCATTCTTTCGCAGCACCCTCAAGAGAAAATGAAAACACACGAAGCTTGATCTGATTTTCTGAAACTCCTTGTGGTTTAAACCTAGTACAGATCACGTGAAATTTCTTCAAATGTCGATTTGGGTCTTCAGTTTGTAACCCATGGAATTTCTGCAGCAACTGAATAAGTGTGGATTTTAACCCAAACTCATCATCCCCAGTCGGATATTGAATGCATAGGGATTAGGTGTTCACAGGTGGTGCGAGCATCTCTCGCAGTGCTTAAGATGTGCCTCTGCCATGTCTAGTTCTGAATCAGAATTTGACTAAAATGAAGATAAACGATCCGCTCTTGTGTTGGTGGTGGCGCGGGAATTGTGGTGGGTTGTTGCCTACGCAGTCTAGCTTCCTTCTTTAGTCTTTTAGCTGTTTTCTCTATCTCAGGATCAAACTGAAGTTCACCTGCAGAAGAGGAAGGTTGCATATAAAACGCTAGAAAAGAAGTTAGAAACAAAATCAAATAACTCTTTACACACAACCCCCCAGCAACGGCGCCAAAATTTGATAGGTTGTCAAACTACCAAAAATTAAATTATATTTCCAACTCTACAAAACACTAGGTAGCTAATGGTGAATCGGGTCAAACCTACAGGGAATTAGTGCAGAGTTACTCAAATGCTCAGGAAATAACAGATTAAAGGATTGATATTGCAAGAGATGTAAATAAAAATAAAAGCAACGCAAAAAATTAAAGGAAAGCTATAGTGACAGATACGATATGAACATGTGGTATTGGCACAAAACAGATTTGGACAGTAATTAATAAAACGAGATTAAAATGCAATGGGTGAAAACCTAGCCAAGGTACTCTTCAATTCAGCCTGGAAATTCGATTATTGACATCATAAGATAAATTAGACAATTCAGATAGACAAAGTTATAGCCAAAGGTGATGCACTCATTAACCAATCTTTTTTTACTTTGTCGGTAACTCCGAGAAATGCCCTAACAAATTACTTCCCTAATCTAAAGATAACCCCCGGGAAACACCCTGACAAGATTAATCTCTAGTTGCGTTAAGAATGAAAAAGTCTCTTGTCCTAACCAATAAATTCGAAAACGCCATAATTTATTAGGTCAGATTATTTAATTCCATCGATTTTACCATCAACATACTTTGTTCGCAAGATAAAACCAATTCGCTACTTTGATAGAATAATATCCATGACAATACTATCCTATTTAGCAATTTATCACTTAATGAATCACACAATTCATGACATTGCATAATAAATTAAACAATAATAAATCTGGTTCAAGCACGGGAATTAAATAAATATCTGAATTGCATAAAAAAATAAAAACATAGTCCCACAAATCATCCATGGCTTAATATCCAAGCACCCTGACTAGAAAAGGGTTTAGTTGTTCATGGCTAACATGAGAACACAACAAAATAATATGAAAAATGTAATAACGATGGTGGCTAGCTGCTAACTACTCAAAATAGGAGAAGGAAGAGAGAACGTGTGATTTCCTTATGCCATAAGGTATTTATATCTTCTCCAATTCGTAACTCTAGCTAAAATTAGTAGAGATTTCCTAGTTAGTCTTCAATAAGACTCTTCATTCTGGCTTCCCAGCTTGTATCCGGCGTCTCCAACAAAGATCCAGCCCAAGATAGATGACAATTGGGCTTAAAAACTCGTCTATAAATTCTGCCCGGTTCTCGCTCTATATGACATGGTCATGTCGTATCTATTTCCAGTATGTAGCTTCTCCAAAATAGCCCAAATCTCTTGCATTACGACTCCAATCCCTACTTTTGTCTCCTACACATATAACAAACATAAAAGCACACAAAAACACATAAATAATAAACAGACACATGTAAAATGAATGCAAACTATCCTATAAACCATGCATGAAATGCAACCTATCAATGGTAGACTTGAAAAATCTATTTAACTAAAATATGTCTATGAGTACACTCAAATACCATTCATGATCATGACATTCCATAACTTTGTATATCATTTCATTTATCCACCACTAAGGTTTACATGCAAAATCATGGATCAAAGGACTTTTCAAGGTCGCAATATAGGCAAAGGTAAGGTGAGATGTATTTGGGTCAAGTAGCATGAAAGCCATTAAAGCTAGTGAAACAAAGCAACACTCAATGTGACATTAAATGTAAAAACCAGCATTCCCTTGAATGCAAAAACAATATTTCATAACTAAAATTCAAGCTCTCATACACAAACCTCATGAAGCATATACCAATCTGAAGGGATCACTTGTACAATTGATGACAATACATTGAAACCACATAAAGTGAACCTTCCAAGAAAAAATCTACCTTATATTCAACATACTCAAATATTCCATTCATTACAACTTTAGGAGGATGCATTAATCATAAATAACTTTTCAACATATACGCACTTCCTCCTTGATACATTTATTTAAACACAATTTTTTCTTTTTGCTTTATGCTTTTTTTTGTTTTTGTTTTTCTTTTTTAAAACACATTAACATTTTAATTTCAAGGATAAGACACAACAAAATATCCCAATCATTATAACCAACCCACATATGCATACCCCCATTGTAACACCCCATTACCCTCGGGTACGCACCGGAACGCCCATAGGTCATTCCGACACATATCCTAAGATAAGGGAGCGCTACGTGCAATTTCTACAAACTCCACATGGCATCACATAC
>JANQBM010044601.1:0-30101 GCA_025594535.1 Erythroxylum domingense | reverse complement strand
ATGGTTCCTCACTGAGTTCGCAAACTCACCCAAAATTGCAATTATTTTTCAGGACCGAGGGACTTAGACTCCTAGCTTCAGAGAGGGATTTCTGAGACTGTGTGGCCCAGATCAGTGAGCGAGACTATGGCACACAGGTGGGTCAGCTGAGATTCCAGATTTTGAGGATGACCTAGTTAGGAGTTTGTACTGTTTTTGGCATAGTACATGTATTAGGATTTCCATATGTACAGACTGTACACAGATGTATATACAGATGTTTTGTAGTAATGAAAAGAGGATTTTGGTTTTAAAATTTTGTGAATTACATTTACTGATTCTTATATTTTTACTGTACGTGATGCCATGTGGAGTTCATATAGTAATTGCACGTAGCGCTCCGTTATCTTGGAATATGTGTCGGAATGACCTACGGGTGTCCCGATGCGTATTCTAGGGAAATGGGGTGTTACACCACGTCTTCTCTAATGTCTAATATGTAAAAGTCTTTGGGAAAGGTATATTTGCCAACCTTTACTTGCATATTCTTTATAATCCCCATTAGTTTGTGCATCGTTCTATCGACCGTCTTTACCAAAAACTTAGTGGGCACTAACTCTCTTAACCCCAACTTCATACTAAAGGTGTAGGGCATCATGTTTATACTCACTCCTAGATCCGCAAATGCCCTATCTATGTTGATTCTATTAATACTGCAGGGGATGAAAAAGTCCCCTGGGTCCTCTTTCTTCTGTGTGATGTTCATGCTCTCTTCTGATGTTTGCTCTTTAACCTTCTTCTTGATAGATTCCTTCATTGTGAAATTCGTCTGTACTTGTTCCGTCACTTCCATAACCTTATTTTGCTCAATCTCCTATAAGTTCCTCACTACCCTCTATGCATTTAACTCCCACTGAGCCAAAATAGAGAAGGGAAATACACATCGAGTTGCCTTAA
Organism: Erythroxylum domingense; assembly: GCA_025594535.1. Lineage (NCBI taxonomy): Eukaryota > Viridiplantae > Streptophyta > Magnoliopsida > Malpighiales > Erythroxylaceae > Erythroxylum > Erythroxylum domingense. The sequence goes on along the minus strand of JANQBM010044601.1, from coordinate 29,165 downwards.
TTGACTAGATCACTGGCTTACTTGGAAGGTCTTCTTGACCCTTTCCTTCTTGCTGCACCTTCTTTGATTACTCATGTTGGGTCTGACTGATGACCATGATCTTTTCCTTTAGATTAGACTCGATGTTGCTTGGAAGAGTTCTAGCATTCCGAGTAGACATTGCCTCTGCTAATTGACCTACTTGAACCTCCAATTATGTATGGATGGGGCGTGGTTCTTTGTTACTTGCTCAAATTTGTTCTTGAATCTCCTATATGCATCCTCTATGCCCCCAACCTTATCCAAAATCTTATCCAATTTTGATTCCATCGAGCTTGCTTTATCTTGCTAGAAGCCCGATTGTCCCTAAGGCTTGAACTATCCTCCATTGTTGTTCGACCAGGAGAAGTTAGGGTGGTTCTTCCACCCGGGGTTGTAAGTGTTGGAGTAGGGATTGTTACCCCCTCCTCGTTCATATTATGCCCCCATATAGTTCACTTGCTCCTGAGTGTCTTCCTTCATTAGGTAGCAGTCCACGGTGTCATGGTCTAACTAGCCATAGAGTTCACACTTTAACTATATAGCCTTCACTGGAGCTAAGGATGACGCCCTCGTGCTGTTAAGTTGTCACATCAAATTTTCGATCTTTGCTTGCATCTCAATCATTTGATTGACCACGATAATTCCCTTATATTATCTAGTACTTTGCTCATTCGTCCATAAGTAACTGTTGCTCACCATCTCCTCAATCAACCCCTCTACTTCATCAACAATCTTTTGCATCAAGGATCCTCCTGACGCTGCGTCGATCATGCCTCTAGTTGGTGGGTTCACTCCATTATAGAAGGTCTGCAAAAGGAACTCCTTGGGTCGGTTATGATATGGGCACTTCCTTTTCAAATCCTTATATCTCTCCCACACTTCGTAGATTGACTCCCCGTCACCTTATTTGAAATTGGTGATTTCCTTTATAATCTTGGTGTTCTTTGTCAACAAGAAGTACTTGTCTAGGAAAGCACGCACAAGCTGATCCTATGTCGTGATGTTAGCTGGGCTTAATGAATGATACTAAGCCTTCACTCTATCTCTAAGAGTGAAAAGAAACAGCCTGATTCTAACTACATCCTTCGACATCTAATGATACCGAAAGGTATCATACATCTTGAGGAAGTTAACAATGTGCGCATTCAGGTCCTCATTCACCAATTTGTAGAATTGCACATTCTGCTAAAGATGTTGATAAGTGCAGGTTTTATCTCGAACGAGGCTGCTTGAACAGGCAGCCTAGCCACTCTTTGGTTTGACCGGTTGAACCCCGACCTCATGAAGTCCATCAGTGTCCTCTGTTGTCATCCTTGGTTCACTTCCTAATCCATATTCCGTTGAAACTCCTTGACCATTGATGATTTTCCTATCTCTTCTTCTTCCTCTCGTCGAGCTTTTCTAAGGGTTCGTTCTAGTCGAGTAATATCTAAATATAACGTCTCTGTTGCATGACTAGAATCTCTTGTGACTTTTTTGTTCATTTAAGAGCACGATTCTAAAATGAAACGAAAGAAACAAAAATAAAAATTAAAAACTAGTCTAACATTAAACTATAAAACTAAACTATCGCCTCCCCAGCAACAGTGCCAAAAACTTTATCGCAAGGTTACCTATATTAAGTTTTAATATTATTAACCTCGATATTTCTGTAAGTGCATGGGTAGTTCACCTAGTACCTAAGGTATCGATCCCACGAGGAGGGTTAATCTAGTCCTAAAATTTAAGGCTTGACTAAATTTCACAAATAACTGAAATAAACAACTACGTAGAAATTAATCAATCAGGAATTAAATTCATAAAATATAAACAAACTAGCAATTTTCAAAATCTAATCAAGAATCAACATAGAAGCTACAATTGACAGAAAAGGGGTTTTAATCTGAATTTAATAAAAATCTAATTGATTACGAATTTATCGAATTACTAGGTTTAGACGGTCCTAAGGTGAATTACTCTCTCTCAAGTTATAATCTTTAACCCTAATTAATAATAACTAATTTAAATTATGGAATTGTAATATCTCGATTTAAAATTTACCCAAAACATAAATCAGTTCTAAATTTGTCTAATAACCTACCGGAAACCTATGCTTAATCTTTCGTTACACAATTTTACCTGTTTGATTCAATTCTTATCTATCAAACTACCCAACTCTCGTTAGCCCAATTTGATGATATTTAGTTGGTTCACCCTCTCAATTTATTACCGAATTATTAAGCACGAAAATTAAATCACAAATAACTCATTGAAAACATAATAAATCAAACTTCATTAATCTCAAAGATCAAAATCTCGATGGTGAGTTTAGACAAAAATTGACCTTCAATAACTATTCTCAACGATTATCCTAATTTTATACATCAATAAAATTTAAATAAAGACGGAAAATATTGTCGAAATGGACTCATGGAAGCAGCGATGGCAGGAAACCACCTATTTTAGGAAGTACTTCATGTTAAGCTTCTTCTCCGTGTCTCTTTTCCTTTGTCTCCTTCCTCAAATCTCTTGACATGCTCTCTAGGGGTTCAGAATTGACTGATGTAAAAAGTTTGCTCTTCTGCTCTTTAATGTTCTATTTATACCTTGGAAGCCCTAAGCTTGAGTCGGGGTTGAAACGGTCTAAAAAGTCCCTTGAAACTTGACATTTCATGGCCCAAAGTGCACGATCGTGGCCTGATTCAGAGCTCTCTGTCATGATCATGATCAAAATTTCATGATCATGGCTTGGTTCTTTTTAGCTTGCCTCTTTCTGTCACGATCGTGGCCTGTCTTTAGCCCGAAACTCTTCGAAACTACTTCGTTCTTCACTGTTTACCCTGAAATACTAACAAACATATCAAGGTACCTAAAAAATATAACATTTAAGCTTATAAACTCATACAAACTCATAAAAACACATAAACTAACACAATTAAAACATAAATACACATAAAACACTCAAATTGACACTAAATACCTAACAAATTGAACTCTGAAACATAATGCAAATCACAACTATTAGCTATTTTATGTCTTATCATTGAAATTCCCATGTTGATGTAGTTTCTTTTAATTTTCATAAGAAAAAAAGAAAGAAAAGAGAAAAAAAAGATAAAGAAAAATTAAAAAAAAGCTTAAATAAATGTATCAAGGAGGAAGTGTATATGTGTTCAAAAGTTTTTTATGATTAATCTTACCTCCTAAAGTTGTATTGAATGATTTACTTAAGTATGTTAAATATGAGGTAGATGTTGTCTTAAAAGGTTCACTTATTATACTATTAACAATCTCTATAGGTGATCTATTTTGATTCATTACACTCCATGTGGTTTGTGTGTGAGAGTTGAATTAAGTTGTGAAACATAGTTGTTGCATTCGTCATAGCTAACAGTACCCAGTTTTGTATGAATGTTAACTTGTTCACTTGATACCTCATGGATTGTTACTTTTGTCTTACTAGCTTTGATTGCTTTCATGCTACTTTACCCAAATACATCTCAACTTAGCCTTGCCCACATCACAACCTTGAAATGTCCTTTGATCCATGATTTTGCATGTGAACCTTAGTGGTGGAGAAATGAAATGATATGTAAAATTGTGGAATGTCTTGATTATGAATGGTGTTAAGTGTACCCAAGAATATATCTTATTTAAACACATTTTTTAGGTTTACCATTAGATTACTCAGTTTTTAAAGATAATGAATGTCGATTAATCATGAGTAAAAGCTTGGAATGTTGATTTCTTGCTATGATTTTTGAAAGTCATTCATCTTTGCTTATGATCATGTAGTCTTAAAAAATATGGGAATTGAGTAAATGTTTTTGGGTCTTTGAGCTTAATTTTGATATTTTGCCTAAGGACAGCCAAAGGCTAAGTGTGGGAGAAATTGATATGTGATTAATTGATGATGAATTTATTCAATAATACTTAGTGAATATTGCTAAGAAAGTGCTTAAGATACTCACTTTGACTCATATATGGTTTTAGGCATAATGCAAAAGCGAAAGAGATAAAGTGAGTTGAAAGTACTACATTTGAGTTGCTTTCTGAAGATTCGCAATCCTTTTTCTTCTTGGAGCAAAAAGAAGAAGATTAGAGAAAAATAATGGGATAAAACATAAAAGAGTGGTGAAGCATGCTCACAACCTATTGGAATTATTGCACAGTCGTGAGCGTGCATGGAATTGTATGGGTGTGAGAGTGCTAGATGCCATGTTTAAGGTATAAAACAACATAAATTTAATGGAAAAGCATAATGGAATTATAGAAACCGAAGTCAAGAATGTGAGGGGCCTTACAAGATATGGACGTGAATTTAAATATGTGCTAAAGTAAAAGATGAGCTGAAGAAACGTGAGAGGAGTGTGTGACATAAAAAGGGGATAGAAAAATAAAGAAGAGAGGTTATGTGTAACGTGAAAAAAAGGGCACCTGTCCATTACATTTAACCTAGCACTTAAAGAAGAAAAAGGTGGATGGCTACACTTAAAATAATGACAAGAGAGTGCATTTAGAGGGTTGGAAAGCTTCTCAGGGCTGTGAGAAGCCTCTCACAGTCGTGAGAAGCTGCTCATGGGTGTGACAAATATGTCACAATGATGATGCTCTCTTACGTCTGTGAGATAACTCACGGGCGTGAGAAATTGCCACATCACCTAAGTTTTTAGTATAAAGTAAAACAGGTTGTGATGATTGAGGATATGAAAGAAGAGGTGAGGTTTGGCCGAAAGAAAAGAAGAGAGGTCATTCAGCTGGGCTGGATCGTGAGGGACCTTTAGGAGCTTCAGGAGAGCATGAAAAGGGAGGTAAGCTCTCTACCTTGAGAAGACCTATGGGGGGTAGCTTCTCGATGCCAGTTTGGAGGCAATATGAATGCCGATAACCCAATTAAGCATTCTTTCCTTGTATTTGTTGTTTCTTTCTCTCTTTATAAATTATTTATGTTATCCGATGCATATGGATTTGGGTATTGTGAAAAGATGATTTTAATGAGTTCATTGGATTGTTTATTTTCAAACCCATTGCTACAATTTAGATATAATCTGTAATTTTTATATTTGAAATTCATGTGTAGTGATTAATGATTTGTAATCATTAAGGATAACATAACCTAGATTAAATGACTCATTGTATGTGGTTGTTGCCTTGATTAATCAATTTTCCAAATTCAAATTGCGGTTACCTAATTGAATCTAAAGATTTTATCCTAGGTTATTCGGTGGCTAGGTTTAATTAACAATCATATCTTGATTAAACACTACCTAAAGGAAAACTTGAGTTAATAGATTAAAATACAATTAATAGTTTCTAGGAGAAGTTTGAGAATGACAAATCATCGAAATATGTTTAATTCGAGTGTAGGCTAAGATAGAACCAAAGTACTAGATTCCTAACAAATTCACCACTTTCATCACTTTGCATGTTTTTTTAATTTGTTTTCTTAGTTTAGTTTCATTTTATTTTCTTATTTCAAACCAACTAAACCTCCATAAACCTAAACACTGATTAATTTCATTTTAAATACTTTCCACACAATCTCTGTGGAATTGACCTATACTCGTCACTGCTACAGTGGTAGGTCTAGTTTTTATTTTGATTAGCGTTATGATGCACTATCACTGTGTGTTTTGCAAACTATCATGGAAGTAATTTTGATGATTATCCTATCCATAACTAAGGTTAGTATGATCATTTCAATATGAGCTATAGGATTAGGAATAAGAGTTGTATAAAAAATTACTTCTATCCATACATTTTTTTAATAATAATAAACAAGAAGTGAATAAATCAAGAAATAACTAAAAGAAAATAATCACAAAAAAATATGTACACAACACCAATTAAAATCAAGAACAAAAACTAAAATACTGTACTTCTTGACAATGGTGCCAAAATTGACAGAAGCATGTCATAACACTACGTAAAATAAACTAGACCTACTACTATAACAGTGGTGAGCCTAGGTCGATCTCACAAAGAGTGTTCAATTAGCTTTTGAAATGAAATTAATCGGTGTTTAGGTTTTTGGGGGGAGGGGGTTGGTTTGGTTTAAAATACGAAAATAAAAAAATAACTAAAAAAAGCAAATTAAAGAAAACATGCAAAAATGATGAAAATGGTGAATTCTTTAGGAGTCAGATTCTTTCGTTCAATCTCAACCTATACCCTAATTAAACATATTTAATTGAATTGTTTCACTTTTCATAAGTTAATCATACGATTTATTAACCTGAGTTTTCCCTTAGGTTGTGTTTAATTAAGATATGATTTTTAATTAAACCTAACTACCAAATAACCTAGGATACAATCTCTAGATTTAATTGGATAGTCACACTATGAATTATGAAAACTGATTAATCTAAGTAACAACTATATACGCTCGGGTCATTTAACTAATTCTTGTTATCCCTAACGACTACGAACTGTTAGTTGCTACAAATGAATCTCAAATATAACAATTATGGATTATATTGAAATTTCAGCTATGGGTTCATCCATAAACAACTAAACTATACAATAATACAATCATTCATATGCAAATCCCAAATCCATTTATATAGGATAAAACAATCAATTAATAAAGAGAGAAAGACACAACAAATAAAAGGGAGGAACGCTTAACTAGGTTGTCGGTGTCAATGTCACCTTCGAATCAATATCAGGAATCTACCCCTTCATGGGTCTCTCACGGTTGAGAGCTTTGGTTGCTCTCTTCATTCTCTCTTGATGCTCCCGAAGCTTTTCCCTACTGAAAACACTCAAAACATTTCATAACCCTCAGTTATCACCAATACGTTGCTTTTATACTAAAAAATAGGTTTTTGGTGAGGTGGCATTATGTCACACCTTGCACCTTCTCATGGTTATGAGACCCTTTTCGCAGCTATGAGTGGTGTCTCACAGCCGTGAGACACCTTCTCACAGTGTGAGTCAATACTCACGGCTGTGACAAGTTAATGGCATGTGACTCCTTTCTCCTTGTTCTTTTCGTCTTCTTATTGCTCCATGCTTCATCTTCTTTGTATTTTCAACATATGTCTCATCTTTCTTGTCATTTTCTTGTCTTCTCTTGCTTTAATCTTCTTTTTCTTGCTCTATGAAGACAAGTGAGTATGAATCTTTAGAAAACGGCCCAAATATAGTGCTTTCAACTCATTTTAGCTCTTTCGCTTCTAAATTGTGCCTAAAACCACATATAAATCAAGGTGAGTATCTTAAACATTTTCATAGAAATAATTACGAAGTGTTATGGAATAAATTTATAATCACTTAAGAACATATAAATAAAGGAGGTCCAAACTGAGCGAAAGAGCTAAGACATTAATCAGTCCAACGATGATTTACCAAAACCCTATCAAGCTTCCTCCTAGTGAGGCTCCTTCTTTTCTGTTTATTAGACCAAGTGTAATGGAATCCTACATATATCCTATCAAATAGCTTTAACATTCCCAAATTTGATTATATTTCATTGCCTATAGCATACAATTGAAATCTTCTACAACCCTCCAAGGATTCTCTAAAGTAGATTTGATAGAAACCAAATCCTCTTGTAGGTTTGCTCTTTGGAAAGCTAAGTTAGAGCCATATACGATTGTCAATTCAAAGGTGAACTAAGAGATTAGATTATTGTGAAACAAATGAACAACTAGTCAGAAGAGCTATGAATAGTGGCCTGAATCTTGTCTCTATCGTAAGTGAACACAATTCTACCATTGTAATGGAAGTGGTGGTTGGATCCTATTTCCGATTTAGTCCCTATAAACTTCATAAAATCAAGCAATTTTATTCTTTGATACGCTTCCCTACAAGGCCTGAGAGAAATACATGGGCATATGCACGATCGTGCATCCCTTCTGTGCGTTGAATCTTCATTTTACATCATGTTTTTTTCTAAATTCTTCTCCTTATGTCTATGAAGGCAATTATAATCTGTATACAGACTTGGAGCAAATTATGTACCAAATATATAAAAAAAATATAAAATAACAAGCAAATATACATCAAAATATGCTTAATTATCCATCTATCAGTCTCCAATAATCCCAAAAACATATGGCTTCTTCTTTATCAAAAGATCATTTATCTCTAAATTTTTTTAGGATCATTCATTCCTTTAATGTTCCAAAATATCATAGTAAAAATTAGAGGTATTACCAACCTCCCCTATCCTTTTTCTTTCTACCTGATTTCCTGCTTGTAATGGGTGGGGACTTCTCTAGTGGAGTGTCCTAGAAATGATCATCTTCATGCATAGGGTATTCCCCTAAATTCATATTGTCCAAATCCTTGTCTAAATCAATCTTAATTAAGACACTAAGGCCTATATCTAATTCATGAATTACCTCCACAAAACCCTGCCTCTTTGGTGGTCTCTAGAGATTCACTAACTACTTGCAAAGAAGCTTGGTGGCTTAGTTCAGAATATAAAACCATCTGCACCTCAGATTCTCTTAAACCTATTAGTTTTGAGTTACTCTTCTATTTTAAAAACTTTACTATTTTCTTTTTATACCCTCTTACCTAAAAGAGGTTTCTAGGTGTAGGAGTGTCTGACTTTCACTTTAACTTTAACCATTTCCTCCACCTCATTAAACTTTATGACTAGCAACACCTTAAGAAGCTCATCTTTCATTCTCGCCTCAATGCAAATGCGAGCATAGAAAATTCTTTCAAACTTAGCGGTGGAAGAATCAAAATTGAAGGGTTTACCTATTGAGCTAGCACGACTCAAACCGTCCAATGTTTAATATTCCATAGGGACATTGTGAAACTTGATCCAAATGGGGAAAGAATCAATGCCATTTCTATCCAATTCCAATATAATGTCCATTTTTGTATAAGCAATGGTTGTCCATTTATAAGTTCAGGACCAGATTCTAATACTAAGTTTGTACTTTCTTCACCTCTGAACTTGAATACGAATAGTCCTCTTCATTCAGAAGCACTTTTTCTAGCCCCTTATTGCCCCATCTACTGGGGGTCCAATCATGTACTTGAGGGAATGAGGGTCATTTGCTTAGAAAGAAACCTACCAGGCTACAACTCCAAGCTTTAACAATTGAATTCAGGAGCTCTTTTAGAGAGGAAACCACTCCAATGACTAGTTTGGTGTGAAACATGTTTGGTTTTAATTTGGGGAGGTCTGAGGACACAACACTCCTCTAGGACTTACAAACTTCCTTCTATGGGTTGGTGGCATACCTGTGCTCTTATTCTCATCTATAGAGTCATAAATGAAGGGTAACTCCTTGTCGAAGTTATTGCCTACTTGCTTGACCTCTAGGAGAATGAAGCAAATGCTAATGACTAGATCCATTAGACTTGCCTGAATGGGACATTTATTGTTGAGGAACTCATTACTTTCTAAAATAACTAACTATTTAGTTGGAGGGAAATCAAGAGAGAGAAACTTTTAATAAATTATTCAATTTAATTGAAACTTTAATTTTAGTACTTAATAACATGAAATTTTACTTTATAACGAATATAATTCAGTTTTTGTTATATTATCATTCACTGAATTAAAGTGACACTGGCAGTTATATGAATTTTTTTTAGTTTTTTTATTTTTAAGTTGAAGTGACATTTATGTGAAATGTTTTTTTTAATTATTGAAACACATGAAATGAACTTAATATAAAAACTAAAATATATTTCAAATGTGTCTTATGATATAATTTTGGAAAACTTTTAAGCTCTAAAAAAACAAAAACTGGTGATCGGATCACCAAAATCTTGTTTTTCTTTAAGTTTATTTTCATCAACAAATTGAACTTCTTATTTTAGATTCTCCAATAATATTGCAACTATTAAGTATATTCAAAGCCTATGTTCTTATCATAAGAAGACATGTGGCACCTCTACTATGATAACTCTCTCCATTATCACCTTCTCCTCTACTAAATCAATTCCTCCTTCTTTAAGTCCTTCATAGACATATGGCACCTCTACTAAATTAGCTCTCTCCACCATCACCTTCACCTACATTTAAATTAATTCCTCCTTCTTCACTTCTTTCATTTTCTATAGTTCCTATTGGAGACAATAATACAACTTTATAAAAGATTAACCAAATATAGAAAATAAAAGTACTCTTTAACTTGCACTAGCAAATCAGTATGGTAATAAAAAACTTAACGATGAAATAAACACCAACATTTACGTAGAAAATCCTACAGAGTAAAAGGAAATGAGAGAAAACTACAAGCAAATTCACTAAACTTAATAAGGATTTATAAAAGTTGATATCTCTTCCCACAATAATAAGTTGTCTCATAAAGTTTCAGGATTGAAACTAAAGTTGAAGTAAGAATATAAAAAAACCTAAGTCAATCCCAAAAATAATAAAAAAAGGATGATAATATAACACTACTTCCTCTCTCTTTATTTTTCTTCTCTTTTGGACTTTATGGCCACTCTCTCTATGTAAAACCTACTTATCTTCTCTTTTATATCACAAAATAGGTTTTTCTACATCATACACGGTCACTTACATGGCAGCATGGCCTCACTCACAGGTTCACACAGTTATATAGAGATACATGTTAGCCACATATGACCTTGGATGCCATTCACATGGGTGTGTACGTGATCATGAATGTCGTTGCTCTTCAAACATTCTTTCACATGGTTTTAAAAACTTACACGGTTGTTCCACACAACCTTCTAATTCAAGACATGGCTATGCATATCTCTATATGGGCATGTGTGTTTACACCATTGATGTACACAGAAATATAAGTAACGACACAAACGTGTAGCACTCTACAAGGTCATGTCTCTCCTTAAAAGAGTTTCATCCATCTTTTCTTCACTTTTTTTCATCCTCACAAACCATAACGGTGTTTATGATCACAATGATAGTTGTAGATTGTGTTATATTTTTTGGGTAGTTTAGGATGTGTTTAGTGGTTAAATTTAATCAATTAGTGCATGTTTAGGTTAGAATTGTGTTAGTTAGTTAGATATTTGTTTCTTGAGTGTTTTATGAGTTAGAGCACGTGTTTGAGCTTCAATTTTATGTTTTTGAGGTGCCGTGATGTGTTTGTTAATATTTTAGGGCAAATATAGAAGAACAAAGGAGATTAGGAAAAGACCCAGAGCTACACCCAAGCCTACATGACAGAAGCAGATGCAAGGATCATGACAGAGGGGGAAATAAGGTTCCAAGATCGTGACCTGTATGATAGATAACACGCCCTGACTTTCTGAACTTCATTTTTTGGGAACATTTTAGACCTTTGGAGAATAAGAAAATCCCTAGATTTTCCTAATTAGAAAATTTTATAAAAAGGAAAAGAAAAGACAAAAAAAGAGAGCCTCCAATCTACCATTTTGGGAAACACTCTAAGAGAAAAGAGAAAGAAGAGAGAGAAAGAGGAAGAGAGGAGAAAGAAGCGAGTCTTCATGGCTGCTGCTTTCTTGAAGCATCCTGATCCCCATTTCACGTGTATTTCTTTCATCTTCGTTTTCATTTTCTTGAATTTTAAGATGAATACAAAAATGTTAATGGATTTGGGTTTGATTAAGATGTTATAACTTTCTTTTGGGATTTTACCTAGAGTTAATGTTAATTTAATTATTTTTGTGTTATTTTTATTAGGTTTGTGATTTATTGTTGTATCTTTATGTTTTGGTAAGAAACTGAAAGGGTGAGTCGAATGCAAAATGATTGGGTCAAGTTAATAAAAGTTAGGCAATCAAATAAACCATGCAATCAATCTAGTTGGTTATTATATGGAGAGAGATCTTATATGAGACCCGATTGTTTATTAAAGAGCTTAAAAACTAATTAGGTTTAAGACTATTGGCAATTGAGAGATTACCCTTTCAGTATTAAACCAATTAGGGATTATCAATTAGAGCGCGTGGTTATAACTCGAGAGAGAGTAATCCCCCCCTCGATAGTCTAGAACCGACACCATAATAACGCAAAAATGACTAGATTAACATTCATGATAGCGAAAATCCCTTCTCTCATAATTTGGTAAGTCTTCTTGGTTAATTTCCATTGTGACGTTTGTATTGCTCGATTTCATTTTCTTTTTGTGTTAAACTTGCTAATTAATTTCTGGATAATTGTTGAATGCAAAAACAATATATTCGTTTTATGCTAAAAAACTACAAGTGTACTGGTTGTGACTTGTAGTTAGAAAGTAGATATCAGTCCCATAGGGATTGATGCCTAAACACCACTTAATTTAGATCAAGCTTTGTTTATGAAATGAAATTTTTTGTAATGAAAATAATCTAAAAAATTAAATTAAAATTGAAAAATGAACAAAAAGCAATAGACGATACCAAAGTGTAGAAAATTAGAATTTATTTTCAAGAATTTAAAACTAGAGATCACTTTCTCCCTATTTTTGTCTCCTCATTTTCGAATGTATTAACTAACTTCTCTCAAGGTGTAATTAATTGTCCCTAATCAAAGTCAATGAAGTCGATTGAATGATCTCTCAACCTACCCAATCACTTCACCAATTTAATTAGTTATTAAACTATCCTATGGGTGATCAATTAAATTAGTCGAGATCTCTCTTCTAACTAATCAATTAACGTGATGATTGCAAGTCTATAGGTATCCAACTCTCATTGTACAATCCTACTTAAATAATCTTACTCACTCTCTCGATTTATTGCAAGATAGAAATCAAATCAACAATCATCAAAGACAACTTTCATTCAATCCAATAAAATAGGACTTTAACAAAAATAGTTCAAAAGCAATCCCTAAAAACAAATCAGCTAATCATAGTCTCCATAACATCACCAACACTCAAATATTTCATTCTACTAAGATTAGAAGAGATAAAATTGACAGAAAATTGAATAAGAAAACTCTTTCTCTTCTTTTCCAAAATATGGATTTTTTTGTTGGGACCCTTACGAACTTCAATGAGGCACAATTTGGTTAGGAAGTCATCATTCTTACTAGAGCACGTACAATTGGGGGCCGCAGAACCACCCAGATTTCTTTTGGTCTAAAAATATAAGGACTCGCTTGGAACATCAAGACCTATTATGATTTTAACAAGATTAGTCTAGTTCATGGGATTCTAAATTTGACAAGATCATAGATAAGCTCATGAACGTGAAAGAGGCTCAGAAGAGACTGGAAGCGATGTTTGAGCAAGTAATGGAAGATCACACCTCTTCTATTCATAACCTAAAGGTTTAAATAGGCTAGCTTTCTAGGGAATGTTGTAAGAGAAGCGTGGAAAACTGCCTGCGTAACATGAAAGTACATTCAATCCATATAAGACTATCATACTTCATAGTGGGAAAGAGCTAGGAGAACCAACAGATAGACCAGCTGAAACCTACCTTGTGAAAGACCAAAAGAAGTAAGAGGATGAAGAAAAGAATGAGGGCCCTCCATACATTCCTCTTTCACCCTCATTTAGGAAAGTTAATGTGGTGGAATCTTTAAAAGAGAAAGAAGAAGAAGAATAGATGACAACATACATAGAGCTTGAAGTAGATACTATTCGTAAAGTGAAAATAGAAGAGGAGAAGAAGGTGATTGAGAAAAAAAAAGAGTAGTTCACCATTTTACAAGACAAACTGTTTGATTCCATTGAAGATTCATGGGATTTCGTCATTCCCAATTATGTTGACAATTTGTTATTAAAAAAGGCATTATAAGAATTACTTGGATTCTTTGATTCGATTGATTATGCCTTGTTCATTATCTTCCAACATGTAGCTTATTTACAAGCTACAAAGCTAAAATTAGGAAACATGGGTGGAAGAAAGCCACTTATAATTGATCTTGGATGAGTTTCCAAGGAGGCAAGGTCAAGCTAATGGCCATAATTTAGCACGTTTAAGAGTTAAATTTAGATTCTGTGTAGTTAGATTTGTTTTAAGTGTTAAAAAATAAGTTTTCATGATTTGGAATGGTTAAGGATTACTAATTCTCTTTCTCTCTTTGAATTAATTATAAGATAGGAAAGCAATCTCAGTGGTAAGTGAATTTGGTTTCTGACACTGTCACCATCACGACCTCTATCACCATGACGGTTTTGTGTTCTAACCCTTTCTTTTTTAATTTCTGTCTTTATGAATTGTTTTGTTTTATGTGTATTCCTACCTTATGAGTTGCTTGTTGCTCTTCTTATATTGAGGACAATGTGTTATCTAAGTATAGGGAGGGTTGTGTGCATATATGTTTTATTTTGAATATGAATTTTGGATATTTTTATGTTAGTTTGTTTAGGTTGCATGATGTGAATTGTGTGAATGTGTCAATGGCTAGGACTTAATGGGATCGATTCAGCTTTAAACATAGTCTTTTAGGTTGTGAAGATTTATTAGCTTATGAAATTAATGATCTAAGTTACTTTAGGTAAATATATATGTTAATTAGGATAACATGTTAGTTTATTCACCCAAGGAAGTTATCACATTCGTTTATAATTTTAATTCAATTGAATAAGTAGCGTCGCTATTACCTTTTCATGAGAACGATTAGCTAAATAAATGAGGTTAAAAAAAGAAAAGTGCGAAATCTTAAGCAAATAACTATTCCGCTGGCCCTTTTTGAAACAAATCGGGTTGTGAATAGAGTTATTAGCTAGTTGAGAATGTGATATAGTTGAGTAACTGGGGGATAGGCATCACAAATGTTTTCCTCTATATCAAAAGACTCTAATGACATTCCATCTAAGCTACTTAATAAAAACATGATCTAGTTGAGTAACCGGATCAACAGTCATCACAAATATTTGCCTTCGTAAAAGGCTAGGTTCATGTCTATAAAATTAAAAAAAACAATGTTTTGTCAAATAAAACCTGCTGATCTTGTGAAAAACTTGAATTTTCATGAAAACTTACTTAGGAATAGTTACATTTTTTATTGACCGAATGATTATCAATGTCTTTGTGTAAGTGAAAGGGGTGAAATTTTTTTAACATTAAGGTCTTAGTTAATATGTATATTTATTCTAGGGGATTTCGCAAGTTAATAAGTTAGAACAACTTGAGGGATAGTGTTTGAAGTTAAATTAGTTTCATGAACTTGAATGTCATTGCCTCATTATTGCATTTGTGTGTTTTGTGTTCTGATGTGTTGCGTGCTTTTCTTGTTTATTTTTGCTTAAGGACAAACAAATGTTTAAGTATGAGGATGTTGATATTCGTAGATTGCATCATGTTTTGTGAGTAGTTTAGGATGTGTTTAGTGTTTAAATTTAACCAATTAGTATGTGTGTAGATTAGAATTGTGTTAGTTAGTTAGATATTTGTGTCTTGAGCATTTAGTGGGTTAGAGAACGGGTTATTGAGAGATTACCCTTTCGGTACTTAAACCAACTTGTGCGAGAGTAATTGCCCTTCGATAGTCTAGAACAGACACCACAATAACAAGTAAATGACTAGATTAGCATTAATGACTGAACAAATCCCCTCTCTCACAATTCAGTAACTCCTCTTTGTTAATTTCCATTGTGAGGTTTATGTTGCTCAATTTCAATTTCTTTTTATATTAAACTTGTAAATTAATTTCTTGATAATCACTTTCTCGTATTTACTTTTCTGTGCAATTTTATTTTCATTTTATTAATTTCTTTAGCCTTAGATAACCTCGGATTATATTAGTTCACCTTCCTCGTGAGATCTACCTTTCATATACTACAAATCCTGACTCATGCACTTATGGTATTTGAGGGCTATAAATTGTAAAACTTGCCTAGCATCCAACAAAGAAAGTCTCAAAATAGTTGGGCACTTAACCTACCCTCTAACCTAATTATAAGGAAGACATGTTATTCTCTGTCATCTATTTAAGATACGTCCTAGAAGGCTACTACAAAGCTCATGTTTATTTTTGGGAATAACTTTAGTGAACATATTAGCATCATTCAAATCCATATGAAACTTCTTTAATATTAATTGTTGTTCTCTAATCATGTACCTTAACCAATTATATTAGACATCTATGTGTTTTGTGTGGGAATGATACATAATTTTTTTTACTAAAGTTAATAACACTTTGAATATCATAAAATACTACATAGTCTCCTTTTTTCACATCCAATTCTTAAAGGAACCTTTTCTATCAGAGCATCTCCTTGTAAGATTCCACTGTAGCTATATACTTTGCTTTATTCATAGATAAAGCCATATAATTTTGTAGCTTGGATTGTTATAAGATGGCTCCCTCTATAAACTTGAACAGAAGACTTGAAATGAATTTTCTTCCATTAAGATCTCTAGCCATATCTGCAACTGTAAAACCTTTTAGAGTTGGCTGGCTCGCCATCACCCCCTCGTCCATCCTCATTTATCCTCTCTCTTTTCTTTGTTTTCTCTTATGTTGCCGTCGTTGTTCGTGGTTCTTCGTCGTCCATCATGCATGCTTTAGTTTCCTTATTGTTTGCCCTTCTCTGCATCCATCTTCTTTCATTACGTGCCATCGTTGTCATCTTCGTTTAATCATCAGTTGAGGTAAGTAGTCCATCTTTGATTTTCTTTTACAACGTCATTGGGTTTTATTTTTTACTAAGTTATGTGTATTGCTTTGATTGTATCGATTTTTTTTTACTAGGTTGAGGTATTAGTTTAATCATCGATTAAGGCAAAAATCCCATACATTGATACTTTTGTAATGCATTATGCTTTCTTTACTAGTGAAAAGAGAAAAATAGTTAAGGTGGAGAAGAACTAGAATAAAAATAATAATGTAACAAATTGTGTATTACTAAAGGTGAATCAAACATATTATGTATTGATTCTATTGATTATTTGCTATAACAAAATTTACAGAATTAGAATCTTGATGGCACTTTATAAATATTATCTAAGGTAGACAACTTACAAAAACACTAATAGTTGTTAGTTGTATGATGTTTTAGGGTTGAATTTATTATTTATTTAGTGTGAATTTGAGTGTTGAGTGTGCATTTAGGGTTTAATTATCATAGTTTGTTTGTTTAAGTGTTTTTATGGGTTAGATTGAGTCTTTGAGCTTAAATGTTATATTTTTAAGGTACCATGATGTGTTTGTTAGTGTTGCAGGGTAAACAGTGAAGAACGGAGATGATTCGAAGGGTTTTGGGTCAAAGACATAACCCACGATCGTGGCACAGCAGGCCACGCTGGGCCATGATTGTGAGAGAGAAGGATGAGCTAGCAGTAGCCATGCCATGATCGTCCACATGGGGCACGATTGTGACAGAAAGCCTCCAAGTCAGGCCATGATGGTGCATACTAGGCCAAGTTCGTGACAAAAAGGTTAAGGCGCCGGCCTACATTTGGCTAATGCGAAAACTCAAGTTTCACAAGATTTTTTGGACCGTTTTAACCCCAGATTAAATATAACATGATGTGACAGAAGCAAAAATCTTTGGAGAGCCTAGAGAGTCATGCAAGAGAGCTCTGATTCAGTCAATTCTGAGAGAAATCTAGAGAGAAATTAAGAGAATAAGGAGGGAGAAGAAGGAAGAGAGACACAGAGATGAGCTAGATGTGACGTACTTCTTAGAATAGGTGGTTTCCCGCCGTCGCCGTCGCCGTCGCCGTCGCCGCCTCCCCGACTCTGTTCCTGATGTATTTTCCATTTATTTCAGTTTTATTCATATATAGGATTGAAATAGGTGTTGAGAATCATTTGTTTTGAATGTTGAGTTTGTGTTTATACTCACCTTTGGATCTTGATTTTTGAGATTAATAAAAATTGATTGATTGTGTTTTTATTGATTTAATTGAGATTTCAATTATGTTCTTAATAATTCAGTAACAAGCTGAGAAGGTGAGCTGGGTAAAAATAATCAATTTGGGCTAACGAGAGTTAGATGAATTTAGGTGAATTTAAGTTATTAAATCAAACCGATTGAATTGTGAAACGAGAGATCGAGCATAAGTTCCCAGTAGGTTAATAGACAACTTAAAACTAATTTAAGTTTTGGGCCAACTGCGAATCGAGAGATTGCAATTCCATAATTTAAATTAGGGATCATCAATTAGGGTTAAGAATTATAACTCGAGAGAGAGTAATTCATCCTAGGACCTTCTAGACCCGTTAAGTCAGTGATTGCATAATTGGATAGGTTTCCATTAATTTCAAATCAAATCCTCTTTCTCTAACTTGGTGATTTCTAGGTTAATTTCGGATTGGGCTGTGTGATTGCTATTTTGTTTACACTTTGACACTTTAATTTCTCATAATTGATTGTTGATTGATTTAATTTCTACATCAGTTATTTGTTTAGAATTATTGTAGCTTAGGACAACCTTAGATTTTAGGACTAGATTAGGCTTCCTCGTGGGATAGACACCCTAGGTACTATGTGAACAACCCGTGCGCTTGCTAAATTTACCAAGGTTATAAATAGTAAAGCTTAGCGTGTGTAACCTTGTAAACAAGTTTTCGGCGTCGTTGTCGAGGAAGGTGACATTTAGTTATATAGTTAAGGTGTTAAAATAGTTTATAATTCTTATTTTTATTTCGTTCATTTTACTTAAGAATTGTGCTTTTGCATAAACACAAGAGTCACGAGGGGTTCGAGTCATGCAGCTGAGACATTAGATTTAGACATCACGGAATTAAAACAATCCCTTAGGAAAGCTCGGTAAGAAGAAGAACAATAGTTGGGAAAATCACAAAAAGCCAAGGAATTTCAGAGAAACATGGACTAAGGAGCAACTTAAGGATAGCAATAACGAACCCCCATTGACTTTATGAGGCCGGGGTTCAACTCATCTAACCAAAGAGTGGCTAGGTTGTCAGTTCAAGCGGCCTCATCTGAAATCAAGCTAGCCCTCCTGAATATGCTTCAGCAAAAAGCCCAATTTTATGGATTGGCGAATGAGGACCCGAACGTGCATATCGTAAATTTTCTTGAGATTTGTGATACTTTCTAGTATCACCATATGTCGGAAGATGTTGTTAGGATTAGACTATTCCCTTTCACACTTAGGGATAGAGCGAAGGCTTAGTATCACTCACTAAGCCCTGCTAACATTACGATGTGGGAGCAGCCCGTGTGTGCTTTTCTCGATAAATACTTCTCATTGACAAAGACCACTAAGATAATAAAGGAAATTAACAATTTACAACAAGGTGACAGGGAGTCAATTTATAAAGCGTGGGAGCGATATAAGGACATGCAGAGGAAGTACCCACACCATAACCTACCCAAGGAGTTCCTTCTGTAGATGTTTTATAATGGAGTAAACTCACTGATTAGAGGCACCATCGATGCAGCATCGGGAGGATTGTTAACGCATAAGACAATCGATGAAGCAGAGGAATTGATCGAGGAGATGGACAGTAATAGTTGCCTATGGACGAGTGAGCGAGGTAGGAAACCTATTTTAAAGAGCAAAAGGGAATCGTTGCAGTCGATCAGATGACGAAGATGCAAGAAAAGATTGACAATTTGACGCGCCAACTCAATGGTATAAAGGCATCATCCTCCGTTCTGGTTCCCTATTACATAGCAGCAAGAGTTATATGCAAAGAGGGAATCAAAAAAATTACAAGAAATTGAGCATAACAAGATCGGGGAAGTGATAGAACAAGTGCAGTTGAAGCTTAAACTACATAAGTTCGTCAAGAAGAAGGTTAAGGAGCAATCACTAGAAGAAAACCCCAACATAGCTACAAAGAAAGATGACCGAGGGGACTTTTTCATCCCCTGTAGTATCAACAAGATCATTATAGATAGGGCATTCGCAGACTTAGGCGCAAGCATAAATATAATGCCTTATACTTTTTGTCTAAAATTGGGGTTAAAAGAGTTAATGCCCACCAAGTTTTTGGTTAAGACGACCGATAGAACTTCACATAGACCTATGGGAATCATAGAAGATGTGCCAATAAAGGTTGGTAAATTTATCTTTACCACAAACTTCTATGTTTTGGACATCAGCGAGGATAAGGACACTTCGATAATTCTTGAGCGACCATTCTTGGCCACTACCCTCTCAATTATTGATGTTGATGGGGGCGAGTTGACTCTGCGACTAGGGAAGGAGCATATGACCTTCAAGGTGACCATTAGAGAATACGGAGCTCCTTCAACTCTAATGGATTGCAGAAAACTTGAGCCTCGAGATGAATGGGAAGATGTAGAGGATCCCGTAAATGCTTTCTGAAAGAAGCGCTTGCGAAGGAGAAGGTGAGGCAAAGAAAATTGCAAAGATGGTGGTAATTGTAGTATGGTAGCTAAGGTACAGACTCTGAGATTAATGACGATGCTATCATCGAACCATTCATTCCAACCACCGTGAGCTTAAAGGAGAGTTAAGCTACTGACGTTAAAAGAAGCGCTGCATGGGAGGCAACCCATAGAAAGCATAGTTCGTTGTTTAAGTTTGTTAGAATAGTTGAATTTCGTAGTTAGGTTTATTTTTGTTGAATAAAAGCAGAAAAAGGAATAGGATTTTGGAATCACTGAAGATTGTGCAAACATAAAGAGAGAAGTGAAAAGAGCTATAAAAGAACTACGAAGTGAAAGAGAAAAGAATTGGGAAACGAACAAAGTGGAAGGACATTGGAGTTAGGGTACAGCCGCTGGCCACGACCGTGGCCTGCAAATGGGTATGTTGTTATAGTATACCACATGCCATGATCGTGGCCTGTGACTATGTTGAAATAGGGTAGGCGTGAATTTTAAATGGCATTTTTACCATTTTACCTTTTTTATCACCTATATATTCAGTTCCAACTTCTTTTTTACTTCCACTTTCATTTTCATTTTATCTCTTTAGAATTCAAAAGTTCAAACACTCTTACCTCTCACTAGAAATTTCAACCTTCCAAAATTCTCCCACACTCTACCTCATCATGCCACGCATTAAACAATCAACTAGACGAGAACCTTATGGAAGACAAAAAGTTGCGGGATGGGGGAGAAGGAACTGAGTAGCGAACTTCGCAGCACCATTCCCCATTTATACCGAAGAGGAAAGTATTCATTTTCGATCCCTTCATTCTAGGCAAATTTCAGTTCCTAAATACTTTGATGTTGACATATTAGATAAGCTAGAATTGCGTGAGTGGGTAGAGAACCTAGCCGAAAGAATCCAGTGGGGTCAATTCATACGGTTCCAATTCCCTGTTTATGAGGAAGTTACACTGGAATTCTTTACTACCTTGACCTTTAACCCTAAGAACATAAAAGAATTGTGGTTTAGAATGGGAGGACGGGCATATGAATTGAATGTTGAACTCATGTGCGAGATGTGTGGATTCCCCGAATCCATTATCATCGATCAACATGATGACTTCCGTCCTTCTCAATATTGGCATGAGATGACTAGAATTGAGTGATTCCATGTTAAGAATGCGCACAATGACATTATCTAGTCCCATGAACACTTGCTGCTGAACAAATTTATATGTCAGTTAGTTTTTGACAACTTAGAAACCAACAAGTGTTCTACCAAAGAACTTTTTATATTGTGGTGCATGGATCATAGTATTCTAATACGCACATCCATGCATGTGCTGAATGCCATTGCTGCGACTCCTCGTAAGCGAAGCAACCACCTAGGAAGTGGATACATAGTGTCTGCCATTGCGAATCATTTTGGTGTGGAACGAAGGGGGTTACCATTACACCTCCCTGACTTCCTCATTCACCATCACTTATTCTAGGCAGAGATCACCCATTAAACAAACATGAGTCTGCGAGATATCAACGAGAAGACACATGTGCGGATCAGGGCAGGTCAAGCGAGCTTGATTTTAGAGCCGTCTCTGTTGGGACCCCACCCCTTGCGAGACACATGGCCGACATCCTAAGTGACATCTGAACGCGCATCCCACAAGGGTGGAGTGCCCTCACCAGGACAATCCTCAAATTGGAACTTCATATTGACCTCTTCTTAACATCTTGTCCCATGATTTGTACTTATCGTCTAAGTCCTTAACTGTTTCTTGATCCTTAATAACCACTTCGAGCCGAAAAACCCTTAATTAGTGAATTTTGTGACCAACTTCCGCTAAACAACTGTCCAATATATTGGCCTTAACTTCTTCTTTGTATCGTTTGTGTTTGGTTTGTCTATTGTCTGAGTTTGCTTATGGCCTGGGTTTCCTTTCATCTATCTTTGACTTTCTTGGTCTGTGTTGACCACTTATCGTCTGTGTTCTATCTTTTGTAGTTGACCCTTGCATCTGTATTCTATCGTCTGTGTTCTATCGTCTGTACTTGACTTTCTTCCTCTGTATTGACCCTTGCGTCTATGTTCTATTGTCTGCCTTATGACATGTCATCACAGATGATTCCTTGCGTCTATGTTTCTTGCGTCTGTCTTCCTTTGCGTCTGTGTGTGATGTTAACACAGACGATACTCTTCCTCTCTATTTTTCCTTTGCATCTATGCGTGACGTCAGCACAGACGATTTTTTTTATCTGTGCTTTTCCTTTGCATCTACCTTACTAAATGCAAACATAAATCTTTTCAACCACCCTCATTCATTCAAATCCAAGGTCAGAATACATAAATATAAACATCAGTTGCTTCTCAAAGCCTCAAATTTATTTAATCAACACATGCAACGTGAAACTTAACAGAGGTCATAAACATGCGCAGAACATACCTATATTTCATTCATCCTCAACAAAATATTGGTTTTACAACGCTTTAGTGGGCATTTCGAGCCCCCTTACATCATAATTTGAATTACAAAGTTTCCAAAGACTAGAACTTGCTCAAATGCATCTAAAGCATTGTTTTGCATAAACCAACTTCTAAACAAAACAAAAAGTGCAGACTACAGTTATTTGCCTTGACTCTTGACTTACACACTTTCTTGTTCTTCACCTGAATGGGACAGAATTGGGAGGGGGGTGAGCTTAAAGCTCGTGGGTAACAGGTTTATCATTAAGAAAAAAGCAGAACCCTTTTTGCAAAACTTATGGAATTATGCAATTTAAATTTCTCAAAAACCTTACTTAGTCAAGCAAATCATGTTCAGTTATAAGTCATGCATGCATTAAGCTTAATAACACATAATCACATCAAAATAGTCTGGGATGGTCTATAAACAGAACGAACTAACACAGTCCATATAATGATCCTGTGAAGTCATAAACAGAACGAACTAGCACAATCCCACTTAGTGGTTTTGTGTAGTCGTAAACATGAGGGAGTCCATGAAGGAGCTCCATGCCACTAGCGGGTAGGCAGAAGAAGCCTTTATTCTAAGTGCACTTGACATCAGAATGGACCAAACCAAACCCACATAACATGTATTTCATATTCTTGAATACTTGTTGCCCAAAATGGCAATTCTTGGAAACTTGCTTTTCATATCCGAAAACATGATTTCATAACTTGCAACTTTTCAAAATAAACATGTTTGAATCATGCAGTAACAATTAACACTTTTACAACCTAACCAAGAACAAACAAATGCACATTTTTAAAGTAATTGAAATCATTCGATTTTCTTGGATTGAAAGAAAGCATTTATGACTTATTTCTTCATCATAAAACTGTAACCCACCTTGAAATCCTTGCTTGTTTAGGTATTGGATTTACAAATGTCTTTTCTCTTGCTCCCTTTGCCTCTCTTGAACCCCTCCTTGATTTCTTTCATGAAAGACACAATTCCCATTCAATGGAAATTCGGATTTGAATAACCTATAAGGCACATTCACTAAAGTAGATCCTAGAATACTTAAACCCATATACTTCTTAAGCTCTTTAAACCAAAAACCTTTCAAAACTCCAAGAGGTTAAAAATCGACTTACCTTGAATCCTCACTAAATAATGAGATTCTTGGCTCTAAAGAAAGCTCTTCCCTTCCTCTTTCTTTTTCCCTTCTTGAGTAACCTCAGATTCTCTCTTTAAGACTAAGAAAAATCATGACCTAGTTTAAAGCTCTATTCTTTTAACTCCACCGAAATTTTCTTCTTCTTTCCTTCTCTTCTTCACGTTTTTGTCTTCTTATTTACAAGACAATATTTTTCCTCTTCCCATTCTACCCTCAATGAGTGTTAAAAGTCCAATTTGCTTTTCCTTTAATGCCTTAATGCTTCTAACCTTAGTAATCTACCCAAAATACCCTTATGCATTCTTAATTCTTCAATTTAACTTACACCCTACTATACTCTAACTTAATCTTAATTCTCCCATTTAATACTTCCAATTTCCATCAATCCATGAAATAAATTCTCCTAAACTTGACATAATAATTAGACTCCAATTAAAAAAAATGAGTTATCCACAAGATCACCAAATTCATTCAATTCATGCTTACTAAAATAAATAAAAATTCAAGGCCCAACAGTCTCGATAGGAGGAATCAACGAGTGAAGAATCGGAAGAAGAAGAAGAGGAAGAGCAAGGCTGGAAGAAGGTTTTGGATGCAATATTCGAAACCAACAGAACATTTACAGAGATGGTGTGCACACAACAACGCCAGAGCTGAGATATCTGACGGATCCATCAGTATTTCGAGTCTCAGGGTGTCTAATTTCCACCTCTAACAGCATCACCACTTCCATCTCCCTAGGATTTCTGTCTAACCCAATTTTCTTTCCCAAATTAGCCTTTAGTTCTATTTAGGGTTTTAGGGTTTAGAGTTTAGGGTTGTTTTATTTTTATTTTTATTTTTTGTTTTTATTTTTATTGTTAATTTTGTCTGTTCTTTGTTACTTAATTTTTGTCTTTACCCTTTGTTTATATGTTTGTGTGTGCTTCTTTCTTGCATTGAGGGCAATATGTTGTTCAAGTGTGGGGAGGGATTTTTTGTTTTACTTTTGAATGTGATTTTGCATACTGTATGATAGTTATTAGGTCACATTATGTGAAGTGTGTGAATGTATCAATGGCTTAGATTGAATGAAATTCATTTAATTTTGGACATAGTCTATTAGGTTGTGAACGATTATTAGCATGTGAAATTAGTGAATTAGGGGCCTTTGGATAAATATACAGCCTAATTAGGACTTAGGGTAAATTTAGCACCCTCTAGATTCTCATATTTATTCACAATTTAAGGTCTTTTAGTTTAACTAGTATTTTCATGAAAATAAATAGCGAGAAAGCAACAAGGTAGGCAATAAAAAAAATCACTATTCTACTGACCTTCGGGTTATGAATAGAGCTAGTAGCTAGTTGAAAACATGATATAGCTAAGTAACCAGATCGATACGGATCACAAATATGTGCCTTCATTTAAAAAGACTATAATGATGTTTCAACCAAGCTATTTAATAAAATGACTCAGTTGAGTAACCGGATAGACATTCATCATAAATGTTTGCCTCTAAGTAAAAGACTAATTCAGGGTTTAAAGTAAAAAATGTGTTTTAAATAAAAACCTACCAGACTTGTGATAAACTTGAATTTTCATGAAAATATACTTAGGAACAGTTACAGAGTCTAAGGGACCGAAAAATTATTAATGTGTGTGTACAATTGAAAAGGGTAAGTAAGTTAACACTTAGGTCTCTATTAAGTTGTATATTTAGTTCAAAGCCCCTAGACGCATATTTTGCATGTCAATGATTTGACATAATTAAATGATTTTGTTCTAGATTAACTTATTTCATGAAGTCAGAGTCATTGCCTCATTATTGCATTGTGTGTTATGTGTTGCTATGTGTTTTTTTTTGTCTTCTTGAGGACAAGCAAACATTTAAGTGTGGGGATGTTGATAGTTGTCAGTTGCATGATGTTTTAAGGTTAAATTTGTTATTTATTTAGTGTGAATTTGAGTGTTGAATGTACATTAGGGTTTAATTATGTTAGTTAGTTAGTTTAAGTCTTTATGGGTTAGATTGAGTCTTTGAGCTTAAATGTTATATTTTGAGGTGTCGTGATGTGTTTGTTAGTGTTTCAGGGTAAAAGATGAAGAACGAAGATGATTCGAAGAGTTTTGGGCTAAAAACGTAGCCCACGATTGTGGCACAGTAAGCCATGATCATGACAGAGAAGGACAAGCCAGCAGTAGCTAGGCCATGATCGTGCACATGAGGCACGATTATGACAAAAAGCCTCCAAGTCAGGACATGATTGTGAACATTGGGCCACAATCATGACAGAAAGGTTGAGGCGCAGGTCACGATCATGACCCTACCGGTTGATGTGAAAACTCAAGTTTCATAAGATTTTTCAGACTGTGTCAACCCCAGATTAAACCTAGGGCTTCCATAGAATAAATAGAATATGATGTGACAGAAGCAATAGTCTTTGGAAAGCCTAGAGAGTCATGCAAAAGAGCTTTGATTTAGCCAATTTTGAGAGAAACCTAGAGAGAAATCAAGATTGAGAAAGGAGGCGAAGGAAGAGAGACACGGAGACGAGTAAACAGTTGGCTCCCCGTTGTCGCCACCTCCCCGACTCTATTCCCGATGTATTTTCCATTTATTTTAGTTTTATTCATGCATAGGATTGAAATAAGTGTTGAGAATCATTTGTGTTAAATGTTGAGTTTATGTTTATACTTACCTTTGGATCTTAATTTTTGAGATTAATAAAAATCGATTGATTATATTTTTATTGATTTGATTTTGATTTCAATTATGTTCTTAATAATTCGGCAACAAACTGAAAGGGTGAGCTGGGTAAAAATATTTGGGCTACCGAGAGTTAGGTGAATTGATAGGTTAAGAATTGAATTAAACCGGTAGAATTGTGCAACGAGAGATAGAGCATAGGTTCTCGGTAGGTTAATAGACAACTTAAAACTAATTTAGGTTTTGGGCCAATTGTGAATCGAGAGATTGTAATTCCATAATTTAAATTAGGGATCATCAATTAGGGTTAAGAATTATAACTCGAGAGAGAGTAATTCGCCCTAAGACCATCTAGACCTGTTAAGTCAGTGATTGCATAATTGATTAGGTTCCCATTAATTTCAAATCAAATGCCCTTTCTCTCACTTGGTGATTTCTAGGTTAATTTCGAACTGGGTTATGTGATTGCTATTTTGTTTACACTTCGACACTTTAATTTCTTATAATTGATTATTGATTGATTTAATTTCTGCATTACTTATTTGTTTAGAATTATTGTAGTTTAGGACAACCTTAGATTTTAGGACTAGATTAGGCTTCCTCGTGGGATCGACATCTTAAGTACTACGTGAACGACCTGTGCGCTTGCAAAATTTACCAAAATTATAAATAGTAAAACTTAGCACGTGTAACCTTGCGAACAAACACTACAATATAATTATTAAAATATATTAGAGATATTAAATAATTATAAGGATATAATTAAAAATACCATAAGTTTGACTTAATATAATTGCAAAATTCAATTGATAAAGTGGAAACTATAGAAATCTTATGTAGTAAAAATCCCATACATTAATATTTTTGTAATGCATTATGAAGGTAGCAATTACTTATTACTGGTGATAAAAGAAAGAAATCCGAATTAGCAAAGTCCAAATGA
Source organism: Erythroxylum domingense (assembly GCA_025594535.1). NCBI lineage: Eukaryota > Viridiplantae > Streptophyta > Magnoliopsida > Malpighiales > Erythroxylaceae > Erythroxylum > Erythroxylum domingense. The sequence goes on along the minus strand of JANQBM010044601.1, from coordinate 1,795 downwards.
AAATACGTATGCTTTAGAAAGAACTTGTTAAGTTTTTATAAGTCAAGTGAAAAGAAAAGATGATTACAAAATCATATTCTGTACATAATATGATTTTTTGTATTGAGATGTAATCTGATTTTGTACATAATATAATTAACTACTACCCATATGGGATTGCTTCGTTTATATGCATTCAATGTATTCATTGCGGACTTTACTTCATCTTAAAAGGAATAAGACTTACGATTTTAAAGACTTAGCAATTCATGCACATGATATAGAGTTAATATTATTATAATTAGTCAAAAAATGTTACCAATTCAAGATCCTAAGAAGAAAGATTCAAGAGGAAGACAAGGAGAAATATGGATCAATAATTAAAAATCTAATATTAATTTATAAAAAGCAAAGTAAGCAAGCCCATTCGTTTTAAAAGAGTTCATGTTAAAGAGTAACTAAGAACATAATATTTCCTAATATTATCATAAAGATGAAGAAGGTGAACAAATTAGGCTTTTATTTTATTCATTTACCATTATTTACGTAGATGAATTTCTCCTAAATGAATTAGGCTTGAGATTGAATTTCACCTAAAGTAAAGGGTACTAAAAAGGAATGAATTGCAAACTAGAAAAATTACAAAAAGTCACTTTCACAAGTTACAACTCACAAAAATCAGCTAACAGAATGTTCCAAACATCTAGAGTGGAGGAGGATATCCCTCCATATATCAAACATTTGGGGTGGAGGAGGTAATCTCTCTATATATCAATCAAATATATCATAGTTTTCATGCGACAGTTTTAGTTGAATAATGATTAGTATATTCAGTCCAGGATACAATTCAATACAATCATACCAAAAGCTCAACTGAATAACGACTCCGATTTGAACATTAACTATGAAAAAAGTTGCATTTATATATTAGGAGAAGATACTAACAAAAGCTAAGGAGTATCATGAGCTAGCATATTGACAGCGGCACGTCGTAACGCTAGTCAAAATAAACTAAACCTACTACTGTAGCAATGGTGAGTCTAGGTCGATCCCACATAGAGTGTGTGTAAAGTTGTTGAAATGAAATTAATCAGTGTTTAGGTTATGGGGTCTTAGTTTGGTTTGAAATAAGAAAATAAAACTAAATTAATGAAAACAAATTAAAGAAAAATGACGAAAGGGGTGAATTCGTTGGGAATTCAGTTCTTTAGTTCTATCTCGACCTATACCCTAATTAAACATATTTTAGTAATTTGTTGTTCTTAAATCTCTCCTTAAACTATTAATTATACGATTAATGATGTGATCTATTAACCTGATTTTTCCCTTAGATCATGTTTAATTAAGATATGATCGTTAATTAAGCCTAACTACTGAATAATCTAGGATATAATCTCTAAATTCAATTTGGTGGTCGCATTATGAATTAGGAAAACTGATTAATCTAAGCAACAACCACATACACTTAGGTCATCTAACCTAGGTTATGTTATCCCTAATAATTATGAACCATTAGTCGTTACAAACGAATCTCAAATATAACAATTACAGATTATATTGAAATTTTAGCTATGGGTTTATACACAAACAATCGAACTATACGATAATATAATCATTCATACATAAAACATAAATCTATATGCACAGGATGACACAATCAATTCATAAAGAGAGTAAGAATAACAAACATAATGAAAAATATGCCTAATGAAGTTCGTAGGTGTTGATGTCACCTCTGATGTAACATCCCGTTTCCAGAGAACGGGTCGGACCAAAGAAACGGGTCCAGGTGTGGTAAATTACCACACCTCATGCT
>JANQBM010044578.1:0-10154 GCA_025594535.1 Erythroxylum domingense | reverse complement strand
TATACACTGTTGATTTTGAGTAATGAAAGAGGAAGGATTTGGATTTTAAAAATCTTGTAATTTCCATTTACTGGTTTAATTATGTAAATGTATGTGATGCCATGTGGAGTTTGTAGAGATTGCATGTAGCGCTCCCTTATCTTAGGATATGTGTTGGAATGACCTACGGGCGTCTCGGTGCGTACCCTAGGGTAATGGGGTGTTACAGGGTGGCTGCACAAAGTTCTTCCAAGTCTCTCTTTTCCGACCCCGTATCTAACTTGTGATATTCTATTTATACTTTTGAGGCTCTAGCTCAAGGTTGGGGTCAAAACAGTATAAGAAATCTTGTGAAACTTAAGTTTTCTTATCAGCCCAGGCCAGAATCGTGGCCAGTTCCTTAACCTTTCTATCATGATCGTGGCCTCATATGCACAATTGCGGCGTGGATGTGCGTTCTTTGTTGGCTCATCCTTCTTCATCATGATTATATCCCTGCTGTGCATGATCGTGGACAAAGGCTTTGACCCAAAATCTCCTCGAATCTTCTCCGTTCTTCACCGTTTACCCTGAAACACTAACAAACGCATCACGACATCTCAAAATATAACATTTAAGCTCAAAGACTTAACCTAACCCATAAAAACATTAAAACACACAAACTAATATCATTATAATGCATACTCAACACTCAAATTTACACTAAATACATCACAAATTAAACCCTAAAATATCTTACAATTGACAACTATCAGCATCTCTACACTTAAACATTTTCTTGTCCTCAAGCAAACAAAACAACATCACATAACAAACATAAAACAATCAATGCAATAATGAGTTAATGGCTTTGTTCTTTATGAAATGAATTTAATTTTGAATACAATCATTCAATTATATCAAATCATTAATGCAAAATATCTGTCTAAGGGCTTTGAACTAAATATACAACTTAATCAAGACCTAAGTGTTAACTTATTTACCTTGTTTAATTGTACACACACATTAATAATTTTTCGATCCCTCGGACTTTGTAACTGTTCCTAAGTACATTTTCATGAAAATTCAAGCTTATTACAAGTTCGGTAGGTTTTTATTAAGAAAACATACTTTTTTAAAACCTAGACTTAGTCTTTTACTTGGAGGCAAACATTTGTAATGAATGTTGATTCAGTTACTCAACTAAGTCATTTTATTCGACAACTTAGTTGAAATGTCATTATAGTCTTTTTACACGAAGGCACATATTAGTGATGCATGTCGATTAGGTTACTCAGCTATTATCACGTTTTCAACTGGCTACTAGCTCTGTTCATAACCTGAAGGTCAGCAGAATAGTAATTTATTAACAGAACTTTTTTTATTGCCTACCTTGTTGCTTTTAGCTTTTTGTTTTTATGAAAAAATACTAGTTAAGTTACTTAAGTTAAAAGACCTCAAATTATGAATGAATGTGGCAATCGAAAGGGTGCTAAATTTACACTAAGTCTTAATTAGGGTGTATATTTATCCAAAGGTCCCCCTAATTCACTAATTTTGCAGGCTAATAATCATTCACAATCTAATAGACTATGTCTAAAATTAAATAAATTTCATTTGATCTAAGCCATTGACATATTCACTCACTTCACACAATGTAACCTACTAACTATCATATAGTATACAATCTCACATTCAAAAGCAAAACACATTCCCTCCCTACACTTGAACAATACATTGTAGTTAATGTGAGAAGGAAACACACACAAACACCATCACCACCTATTTTGTCTCTATTTTTAGGGATAGTTAGACATGAAATCTTAATGAGACTGAGGTGGTGATGGTGTTAGAGGTAAGAGTTCACATTCCTCGCTCACATTGTATTGAAACTAAATCTAACTATCCCTAACTTTTTGAACAAATTCTAAATCTGGTAGCTTATGGTCCTTAGCTCGACCTTTCATCCAAGAAGGCATTTTCAATTATTCAGAGACAAGGAAATCACTTCCTTATCTTTTGAAATTGCTCCTCCAAGATACAACTTGTACCGATGTCCATTGACCTTAAAAGTCTCCTTATTATCATTTTTCAATTTGAGAGCTCCATGATAAAAAACTTGAATGATTGTAAACGGTCCACTCCATCTAGATTTCAACTTTCTTAGAAATAACCTCAATCGGGAATTATATAGTAGAATTGTGTCTACTACTTTGAATTCCTTTTTCTTGAGACGAGCATCATGCCATATCTTAACCTTTTCCTTGTAAAGTTTGGTGTTCTTATAAGCTTTAAAACAAAATTCTTCAAGGTTGTCCAATTGTAGAAGTCTCTTTTCACTGGCTTGCTTCTAGTTAAAATTTAATGCTTTAATTGTCTAGTAGGTTCTATGTTCTAATTTGACTGGAAAATGAGAAGCTTTCCCGTACATGAGTCTATAAGGAGTTGTTCCAATGGGTGTTTTAAATGTTGTCCTATAAACCTATAAAGCATCATCTAACTTAGCTGCCCAATCTTTCCGAGAATTGTTCACTATCTTTTCCAAAATTCATTTAAGCTCTCAGTTAATAACTTCCACTCGGCCACTAAGTCTGCGGATGGTAAGGTGCAACAACTCGATGGTGCACTCCATATCTTTTTATGCGAGCATTAAAAGATCTGCTGCAAAAATGTGCACCTCCATCACTTATTATTGTACGTGGCACTCCAAATCGGTTAAATAACCATTTAATAAACTTTTTCACTACCTTCCCATCATTGGTTGGAGATGCTATCGCTTTGTCTAACGCAAAACATAATCGACTCCCAACAAAATATATATGTTCCCCATTGACAAAGGGAATGGACCTATAAAATCAATGCCCCAGAAATCAAAGACCTCTATCTCTTGAATGTTAGATAAAGGCATTTCATCTCTCTTAGAAATGTTTCCTATCTTTTGACATCGATTATATTGTGCCACGTAAGTCTGTGCGTCCTTGAACAACTATGGCCAGTAAAATCCACTCTCTAGTATCCGAGTTTCCATTTTGTTATCCCCATAATGCCCAGTATACTGCCTTTCACAACATTACTTAAGGATGTCTAACATTTCCTTGTCTAGAACACAACGTCTCATTAATCTATCTGCACAAACTCTATATAAGTTTGGCTCATCCTATATGTGTCGATTGCAGTTATGTAAAAATTTCTTCCTTTGTTGGTGTGAGAGATCAGATGGAAATTTGCCACTGGTAACATAATTAGCGATATTTGCAAACATGAAGTAGTTAAGCTCTCAAGCAGCATCAGAGTTTTATCAAGGAAATTTTTATTAATGTCCTTACTTGGCTTACATTCCCCTCCCTTAAGTCTAGATACGTAGTCGGCAACCACATTTTTTTCTCCCTTTCTATCTCTCACTTCTAAATCAAATTCTTGCAAAAGTAATACACATCTAATGAGCCTTAGTTTAGCATCCTTCTTGTTGAAAAGGTATTTTAGTGCTAAATGGTCAGTGAATACAATTACCTTTGAACCCAAAAGCTACTGTTGGAATTTATCACACGCGTACACCACTACGAGTAATTCCTTTTCTGTAATGTTGTAGCTTAGTTAGGGTTCTACAAGAGTTTTACTGGCATAGTAGATTGCATGCAATTTTTTATCTTTCCTTTAGCCCAACACGCAACCTATAGTTTGGTCACTCGCATCACACATAAATTTAAACAGAAGTGTCTAGTCTAGTGGTGATAAAATTGGTGATAATATTAATGCCTCTTTTAAAGTGTTGAATGTAGATATACACTTATCATCAAACACGAAGGACACATCGTTAACTAAGAGGTTGCTTAAAGGTCAAGCAATTTGCGAAAAGTCCTATATGAATCGCTGGTAGAATCTTGCATAACCTAAAAATCCTCACACCCCTTGACATTGCTTAGGGGTGGAAGTTTTTCTATTACCTCAATTTTCACTCTGTCAACTTCAAATCCTTGATATGAGATCTTATGTCCAAGAACGAGCCCTTCTTGTACCATAAAGTGACATTTCTCCTAATTCAGCACTAAATGTTATTCTTCAAATCTTTGAAGAAGTTTATCCAAATTAGTTAGACACGAATCAAAGGAATCTCCAAAGACTGAAAAGTAAACACCTCAATTATGTCTTCTATCACGTCAGCGAAGATTGACATCATGTACCTCTGAAATGTTGTTAGAGCGTTGCAAAGTCCAAAAGGCATCCGTCTGTATGCGAAGGTTCTATAGGGGCAAGTGAATGTGGTTTTCTCCTAATCATTAGGGTAGATGAAATTCTAATTATAGCCTGAGTATCCATCTAAGAAGCAATAACACGAATAGCTAGCTACCATTTCTATCATTTAGTTTATAAATCGAAAAGGGAAGTGATATTTCTTAGTCACTGAGTTGAGTTTACGATAATCTATACATACTCTTTACCCCTTGACTGTTCTGGTTGAAATTACTTCTCCATTTTTACTCTTTATCATCTTCATTCCTCCCTTCTTGAGTACACATTGTACTGAGATGACTTATTCACTATCAGAGCTGGGATAAATTATCCCTGCATCTAGGAGTTTTATGTTCTCCTTTTTGACCACCTCCTTCATGTTAAGGTTTAGTATTTATTGATGCTCTCGCATCGTTCTACATCCTTCCTCTAAGTTTATTCGGTGTATACAAATATTCGAGCTTATTCCTCAAATGTCAGCCATATGCCATTTGATGGCTTTCATTTGCTTCTTAACAACTTCCACCACCTTAATTTCTTATTTTTCACTCAATTGGTTAGAAATTATTATAGGTAGAGTTTGACCTTCACCAAGAAAGGTATACCTGAGGTGTGCAAGTAAAGGCTTGAGCTCTAATGTCAGAGGTTTCTCTGAAGATGGTGACGTGGGTGCTTCAGTCCAAACTAATTTGTCTTGATGTACTGGAACATCTACCTCCTTCATCTCATCATCTTCTTTAGATTCAGGAATTTGATGTTCATTGTCAGCTTCTGTTTCTAATGATTGCACTTCTGCTATGCAACTTTCAACTTGCAAACCTTGATCCATGATTTAAACTTTCATGCATGCACTACTCGTTGTCGGATTCTTTAAGGCTTTATTTATATTAAATTCAACTTGATCTTCACCTATTCGAAATGTCTACCTTCATGAACATCAATTATGGCCTTTCTAGTGTTCATAAATGGTTGACTTAAGATCAATGGACATTTTTTATCCTCTTTAAAATCCAGAACCACAATATCCACTGGAATAATGAACTTATCTACTCGCATCAAAACTTCCTCCACTATACCCAACAGCCTCTTAATGGATTGATCAGCCAATTGAATTATCATTGATGTAGGCTTGACCTCTGCCAATCCCATCTTCCTGAATATTAAGAAAATTGTAAGATTAATGCTAGCTCCTAGATCACACAAACACTTCGTAAATTCCAATTCACTAACCACACAAGGTATTGTGAAACTTCCATCTTTCAATTTTGAAGGCATTTGACTGGTGACTATGGAGCTCCATGTACCAGTTAGGGCTACCGTCTGATTATCATCCCAAGTATGCTTCTTTGATAATATGTCCTTTAAAAATTTTGCATATTTAGACATATGTTCTAATGCCTCAACAAACGAGAGATTTATCTGTAGTGTCCTTAGCTTCTCAACGAACTTTGCAAATTGTTCATCCATCTTCTTCTTTTCTAGTCATTGAGGGAAAGGAATCTTGGGTTGGTATGGTGGAGGTGCAACATAAGGAGGGCGCTCATATCCAGTTCTTTCTCCTTTTCTTGATTCTTCCCAATTGGCTTGATAGGTTCCTCTATTGTTCTTATGGGTTGTTCAATTTCCTTCCCACTTCGAAGTGTGATAGCCTTTAATTGATCCCTTGATTTTGTTCCTAAAGTGTTAGGAGCGTTTCTAAGATTCTGTATAGAAAAGGCATTTGGCAGTTGACTCACTTGGGCTTCTAAGTTACGAATGGACAAAGCATAATCTTTAGTGACTCGCTCAAATTTCTCTTCTAACTTCTTTTGTACATTATCTAAAGTTCTAAGCTTATCTAAAATTTTGTCCAACTTGGTTTCCATCAAGCTTACTTTATCCTGTTGGAAGCTCGATTGTCCCGGAGGCCTGAACTTCCCTCCATTATTGTTGTTCAACTAAGAAAAGTTAGGGTGATCCTTCCACCTGGGGCTGTAGGTGTTTGAGTAGGGATTGTTTCCCCCTCCTCGTCCATATTACACCCCCATGTAGTTTACTTGCTCTTAGTCATGCTCTCTCATTAGGCAGCAGCCTATAGTATCATGATCTACTTGACCATATAACTCACACTTCAACTGCGTGGCCTTTACTTGAGCTGAAGATGATGCCTTTATATTGCTGAGTTGTTGCATCAAATTGTCGATTTTAGCTTGCATCTCCATCATCTGATCGGCTGCCGGCTGCAACAACTCCCTTTTTCTCTCTAAAGGTAGTAGGTTGCCTACTTCTCTCACTCGCCCATAGCTATAGGCAGCTATTACTGGTCATCTCTTCGATCAACTCCTTTATTTCATCAATCGTAATTCATATCAAAGATCCTCCTGATGCTGCATTGATCATGCCTCTAGTAGTTATGTTTACTCCGTTGTAGAATTTCTACAGAAAGTAATCCTTCAGTAAGTTATGGTGTTGGCATCTCCATTGTAGGTCCTTATAACACTCCCATACTTCATAAATTGACTCCCTGTCACTTTGTTGGAAATTAGTAATTTCCTTTATGATCTTTATAGTCTTCGTTAATGGGAAGTATTTATCTAGAAAAGCATGCATAAGCTGCTCCCACGTCATAATGTTAACAGGGCTCAGTGAATAGTATCAAGCCTTTGCTCTATCTCTAAGTGTGAAAGGGAAAAACATAATCCTAATAGCATCCTCTGCAATCTGGTGATACCAGAAAGTATCACATATCTCGAGGAAACTGATGATGTGTGCATTTAGATCTTCATTTGTGAGTCCATAAGATTGGACGTTCTGCTGAAGCATATTTAGGAGGGCTGGCTTAATTTCGAAAGAGACCACTTAAATAGACGATCTAGCCACTCGTTGGCTCGCTGGATTAAACCCTGGCCCCATGAAGTCCATAAGGGTCCTCTATTGTTGCCTTCTAGGGTTAACTTCCTAATCCATATTTCTCTGAAATTCCTTAACCATTGTTAACTTTTCTATCTCTTCTTCTTCCTCTCACCGAGCTTTCTTAAGAGTTTGTCTAATCGTGTGATGTCTAAATCTAATGTCTTAGTTGCACGACTCAAACCCCTCGTGACTCTTGTGTTCACGCAAGAGCATGATTCCTAGGTAAAATGAACGAAATAAAAATAAAATTATAAACTATTCTAAAGCTTTAAACTAGAGAACTAAATTGCCTTCCCTGGTAACAGCGCCAAAAACTTGATCACAAGGTTACACGTGCTAAGTTTACTATTTATAACCTTGGTAAATTCTGCAAGCACACTGGTCATTCGCATAGTACCTAAGGTATTGATCCTACGAGGAAGGCTAACTAGTCATAAATCTAAAGTCGAAAACACTACTAATCAATAATTAACAAATGATAACTTAAAACATAAGAATTAACTAGACCAAATAAACCAAATTAATTAATAAAAATAACGATTAACATGGAATTAAAAACAATCAAGATGACGGTAAACAAATTAAATAAGAAATTGATTAGTAACAGAATTTAGCCAATTAACGAAACAATGATCACACACCCAAGTTCCACCTAATAAGTTTACTGAAAAAGAGAAAGGGAAAATTATCTACCTTTAATGACAACTTAACTAATTACAATTTATTAAATTAACGGTTCTAGGAGATCCTAGGGTCAACTACTCTCTCTTAAGTTATAATTGAACCCTAAAGTATAAACCCTAATCAGAGTATGAGAAGTTGTAATCTCTTAATTACCAACCTATCCAAAACCTAATTAGTTCCTAAGTTCTCTAATAAACAATTAGAAACCTCTACACAAGATTTACGAACTTCATTTAATTCCGAATTAATTAATCTACCTAACTCTCATTAGCCCAAATTAATCTTCTCTCGATTTACCTTCTTAGTTTATTATTGAGATATTAAGCACAAAATAAATCACAATTAATTCAATGAACACATAAAATGATCAAATTTCATTAAGTCAAAAATAATAATCCAAAGGTGAGTATAGAACATCAACCACAACGCAGTCTATAATCAACTATCTATATCAATTCTATAATCAAATAAAATCAAAATATATAGGAACCAAAACTGACGGGATGATGGGATGCTGCGACTTCAGAAAACTTTTTAATCCGGGAAGCATATCATGTCTACTTCACCTTCCTCTTCTCTCTTCCTTCATCTCTTTCTCGATCTCTCAAAGTCTCTTTTAAGGTTTCATTGTGTGGTTGCTCAAAGTTCTTCCAAGACTCTCTTTTCAGACCCCGCATTTAACTTGTGATGTTTTATTTATACTTTTGAGGCTCTAGCTCAAAGCTAGGTCGAAACGATCCAAGAAATCTTGCAAAACTTGAGTTTTCCTATCAACCCAAAGCAGGCCATGATTGTGCTACCATGATCGTGACCAGCTCCTTAATCTTTCTAACATGATCATGGCCTCATATTCACGATCGTGGCCTGGATATACACTCTTTGTCAGGATCGTGCCCTCATTCGCACGATCGTGTCCTTGCTACTCTAGCTCGTCCTTCGTGGCCCTACTGTATACGATCGTGGCCTATGGCTTTGGCCCAAAATCTCCTTAAATCTTCTCCATTCTTCACTGTTTACCCTTAAACACTAACAAACATATCATGGCACCTCAAAAAATGCAACACTTAAGCTCAAAGACTTAACCTAACCCATAAAAACACTAAAACAAACAAATTAATATAAGTAAACCCTAAATGCATACTCAACACTCAAATTCACACTAAATACATCATAAATTAAACCATAAAATATCATGCAATTGACAACTATCAGCAAGATAGACGAGCTTTAGCTCCGCATCACCACGACAACACCAATCAGAATCCTCCAATAAAGAGTCTAAAGAAGAAGATGAAGTCTAGGAGATGGTGTCTAACAAATTGGAAGAGGACAAAAAGCACCTTGAGGGTCGCATGGTTACCATAGAAAAACATTTGAAGGAGGTAGTTTGTAATTACTATTAATAAACCAAGAAGTTACTGAGGTTTTTTTCAGTCTAAGGCGTCCATGTTTCATCTCCAACTTCGTACCTCCATATTCCTTATAAGTACTCTTTCCTTTCCTTTCTATTTATTTTTATTTTTTATTTCAAAAATTTTGGTTTACTAAAGTTACATTTTGTTTTTCAAATTGAGAACAATGTATTGTTCAAGTGTGGGGACATATATGCACTTACACATATCATTTGTGTGTGAAATTACATTTATATTGTGTTAGTTTTTGATTAGGTCAACATTGTGTAAACATTTTTCTTCATGATGTGTGTGCATTATTTGAATGTGTCAATGATATAAAATTGAAAGAAATTGGCTTATTTATAAACATGATCTTTTAATTTGTGAAGAAACATTAGCTTGTGAAGTTTGCGTTTGAAGTGTTTTAAGGTGAATATACATGTTGATTATAATATTGTATTTTTTATTAATTTATGACACTTATATGATTACACTTATAATTAAATTCATTTAAATTGATATACATATTACTACCTTTTTCATGAGAGTGACTGATTAGGAAGAAATGTAGGTAAAATGTGAAGAAAAACACTAAAGTTTGTTGTATAAATGTGCTAAATACATTTCCTATTCCACTTATCAGTTAAAAAAAATAAGTTAAGAATAGAGCTAAAAGCTAGTTGTGAGTTGTGATATAGTTGAGTAACTGGGGTAATTTATGAAAAAAAATGTTTGTCTTCACATCAAAATACTAGCATAACACTTCAATCAAGCTTGAAAGTATGGTTTTGACAATAAAATTGATCCTGTTGATCTTTTTTTCCAATTTCAAAATAAATTTCACGAATGGGTATTTTGTAATGGCCTACCTCATTAATTGGTATATCAGAATGAGTGTGTAACATCCCGTTTCCAGAGGACGGGTCGGACCAAAGAAACGGGTCCAGATGTGGTAAATTACCACATCTCATGCTCATGCAGTTGTAATTAGTGAGT
>JANQBM010044567.1:0-10154 GCA_025594535.1 Erythroxylum domingense | reverse complement strand
CTAGGCCCGGGTCGAGGGGGGGCCATAGGCCGGTCAGTGCCCAGCGTCTCTTGGCCCGACCCATCGGCAGGCTGACCGATCTGTGGCTCGCAGGGTTACGGGGGTCCTGGCCAGGTCAGGACGGCTTAAAAAATAATACAAACTGGCGTCATTTTGGACAAAATGGGTAGGTCGTGGGTCGGGCCTTGGCCGGCGAGGGCCAATCACGTTCAACTCGTGGCCCGGCTCGGCGAACCATGGTCTGCCCGTGGCCTGGCCAACCTACACCAAAAACAGGCTGGGCCAGGCAGGCTAGGCTGAAATTACCATCTTTATTCCTTACGATCTCCCATCCTACCTTATTGTGTCTCATCAACAAAGGAATTTTTTGTTCTGCGCCTCCATATAGGAACTGATTAATTTTTTTTACTGTAAGTTAAACATATGGAGATAGCTCCAATAAACATATAAAGGGCAAATTATTTTCATTTTTATTGAGGGTAAAAATGGTATTATAATATCTTTCATTCCCATTAATGCAACAAACCAAACAATATTATTGGTATTAATACAAAAACCCAAGTTACAAACCAAACATCATTTTTTAATTTTTCATACCCATCCCCATCCCCTTCTACTATTATACCCATATCCATAGCCAACTCCGTGCTCAAACCAAACACCTAGTAATACTCAATCATATACATATGTATATGTGTTATATATAATGCATGCTCAATTTGACTATTTCGGGTATGTTTCCTTTATTCACATCTCTTGATCATTTAAACATCATCATTTGTGTATGTCTAGCTTACACTTACGTGCATAGCTCAACTATACTTGATTATTATAATATCCTCAATCAATCATTCACCAATGTTATTCTAGCATTATATGATCACGTAATATCCAAACTCTCATTCATTCATACTTAATGCACATTACTCATCTCCTTTAAATCACATTAACATTCATAAAATCACTTTCATTTCTATAACATCTTTAATTTTCCAGATCTTTGATACATTTATATCATCAATCTATTCTTTAGTTTTAACCTTAATTATTTCCCTAAACATATGACACATTTAATCACTTAATCCATTATCAAACTAGGTTTATTTCAAGCCTCATTCAAGCTTAAATGCATAATAAGAAAGTACTTTATCATTTGTTGATTCAAACATCACTTAAAGAAGAGAACTCACTTTTATGGCCATTCCCAAACCTTACCTATGATATTGGAATCAACAAATGATATTACCTCCCCATGATTGTGACAGAAGCATCACGATAATGACATAAGCTAATGCTTCTGCCCACGATCTTGGGATGAGTGTCATGATTGTGGACCACCCATTTTCCTTCATTTTTCCAAATTTGCACTCTTTCATACTATATCCAATACGTCTCATGTATAGTCCATCATTTCTACTTTATTTCCTCTTCATTCTCACCTCCATTTCAATTAAAAAACATCCACAATATAATTCATAAATCATTGTTTATCAATCACACAAAAACAAAACATGATCTTTATTGTTTACTATCATTTTAGTTCTTCTCATTTCAAGAACACTATACTAGTCTTTTCTTTAACTTATAAGCTCAATCTATCTCCTCACATAACAGTCTATAATCTATGGTTTCATATTCTCTCAAAAATAGAACACAATCATATGCATTTATTCATCAAATTTCTACACTCATTCATTAACACAAGACAGGATATGAACACTTCTTTATATTCATTAACTTTCAACTAGCATTAAAACACCATTTTCATAACCAACCTATCTCAAAAACATTTTAAACACAACTCATAATCTATTACTCTTCATATACACAAAAATATGACATAAACCTACTTATTTCCTCATTAACGTATCATCATATTTCAACTCCTCTATCATTATCATTTAATCTCAAAATATCGTTACATATGTTTATATTTAAACAACCCATGAAGATTATTATGCTACTTACTTGATTTACTCAAAGTTTCTTCAAAATCTCCAAGAAACCCTAACTCCTTATGCTACACGATCATCATCCTGGAGGGTGGAGTAGGTTAGGTTTTTCTAGTAACAAGTTAGAGAAGATAGCGAAAATGAAAGTAGTAAGTGAAAGATGAGAGCAAGGTTCAACGTGTGACGCTTGGAGAAGGGAGTGTTGTAGATGAAGAAAAATGAAGAAGATGAAGATAACGAAGAAAGCATGTAGCAAGAGTAAAAAACAAGCAAAGATGGTCTTGCAAATGAGAGTAACGAGAGTGAGGTGTGAGGCAAGTGGCATGAAACTTGTCACTTGCCACATGTCCTCCTCTTGTGGTCTGCAAATGATTTTTTTGATAACTAGTCCATTTGTCTCCAAATTTCTAATCCAATTGTCTCCCAATTTTCTATGACACTTTTCAAGAAACCCTAATGTCAATTATCAATAAATTCTACTACCAATTGTCACTTATTTCTACTACCATAAATCAATTGTCTTGCCACTTAATATTTTTCCTAATACAAAAATACACAAAATTTTCAAAAATTTCTCAAGTTTCACAAAAAAATTCTAAATTAATATTTATACTCACCAAATCAATTTTCAAGACAAATATTCACTATTCACTTCATAATCACATTAAAATTATTTATACCCGAAAAATGTTAATTGAATGAATGTACAGTCATTTTAATGTGTGCAGACATCAATAATCATGTGCGTGTATGCTTATATTATGTGTGAGCACGAAATGTAATTCCTAATCTCTCATTGTTATTTCTCATTTTCAGTGGTCTAAGAGGACCCTATGTCCTAACCCTCATTAATGGAAATAAGATATTATAATTCTCCCCCTCTTAATAAATTTCGTTTTCAAAATTCTTACCTGATTGTTCAAAAAGGTAGGGGTATTGCTTCCTCATGTGCTCCTCTGTTTTCCATGTAGCTTCCTCACTCGAGTTATTCTTCCAAAGGATTTTCACTAATGGAATTACCCAGTTTTTAACTGTTTCATCTGATATTCCACTATCTTTAGTGGCTCCTTAACATAACTCAGATTAATAACAACTTTAATCTACTGAGCTAGTAACATATGCATCGGATTAGTCCAATATCTTCTGATTATACTCACATGGAACACATTATGTATCTGAGACATTTCAATCGGTAAGGCTAACTTGTATGCCAATGGTTCAATCCTCTCATTGATCTCATATGGAACAATATATCTAGGGCTGAGCTTACCTTTTTTACTGAACCTCAGCAGTCCTTGCTAAGGCAATACTCTTAGAAACATTTTGTCTCCTACTCGATACTCCATATCTCTCTGGTGTTGATCTACATAACTCTTCAGTCTATCTTGATTTGTTTTAATTCTATTTCGAATTAGTTTCAATTTAGCAACAGTATCTTGTATCAGTTCGAGGCCTTCTACAATCCTTAGACCCTCTTCATCCTAATACAAAGGCAAACGACACTTTCTTTCGTATAATGCCTCATACGGTGTCATACCGATACTACTATGATAATGGTTATTATGCGCAAACTCTATCGGAGCTATATACTGAACCCATACTCCTTGAAACTCTATTACACAAGCTCTAAGCATATCCTCAGCAGTCTTAATCATTCACTTACTTTGTCCATCTATTTGAGGATGAAATACAGTACTGAAGTTCAACTTTATACCCATGGCTATTTGTAAGCTCCTTCAGAATCTTGAAGTAAATCTGGGGTCTCTGTCTGATACAATGGACACTGGGAACCCATGCAATCTCACCACTTCATTCATATACCTCTAGGCTAATTAATCCAGGATATTAGTCTCTCTTACTGGTAAGAAATGGGTCGACTTTGTTAATCGGTCCACCACAACCCATATAGCATCATGTTGCCTCAGAGTCCTTGCCAATCCCATAATGAAATCTATCGTAATTTGCTCCCATTTCCACTCCGTAATAGGTAGTGACTATAACTTACCAACCAAAACTTGATGCACAGCCTTGATCTGCTAGCAAGTAAAACACTTATCCACATAGTTAGCCACTTGCTTCTTTATCCTTAGCCACTAGAAATGCTTACTTCAGCGTGTTATACATCTTATAGCATAAGTTGCTATATGTGCTTCCTTCAGAATCTGTTTCCTCAGATCCTCAATCTTAGGTACACATAGTCTCTATTTTAACCATAATGTCTCATCTCTCAATTCAAACTCAGAACCTGGATTTTCTTTCAACTTTTCAATAAGCTTCATAATATCCGGATCTTTGCTTTGAGCTTTTCTAATTCTATCATGCAACATTAGTCTTAGTTTCAATATAGCTATCAATGTCTCACTCTACTCAAGATTCAACTTATCATTCAATGCTCTCAGTTGTACTAGACTCTATAACCTCGATAACTATACTTGAGCCACACTACTATCAAATTTTCTACTCAATGCATCAACTACTACATTAGCTTTACCCGGATGATACTCTATTATATAGTCGTAATCCTTCATCAATTCTATCCATCTCTGTTGTCTCATATTTAACTCCTTCTAACTCAACAGATACCTTAAACTCTTATGATCAATATATATATGAAAAGCCTCTCCATATAGATAATGTCTCTATATCTTTAAAGAAAAAACCATTGCAGCAAGTTCTACATCATGTACTGGGTAATTAAACTCATGAGACCTTAACTGTCTCGATGCATAAGCTATCACTCTACTGTGCTGCATTAATACACACCATAAGCCTTAGTGTGAAGCATCACTATACACCACATGGCCTTCAAATCCATATGGAATAATTAACACTGGTGTTGTAGTTAACCGATGCTTTAGCTTCTCAAAACTACTTTGACATTCATCGTTCCATCTGAAAGGCACATTCTTCTTCAAAAGTTTTGTTAAAAGAGCTGAAATTAATGAGAACCCCTAGAAAAATCTCCAGTAATATCCAGCTAATCCAAGAAAATTTCAGATTTTAGACACATTTTTCAGAGTTTCTCACTTCATCACTGCTTCTACTTTCTTTAGTTCCACTTGTATACCTTGTCCGGTTACTATATGACCCAAGAACACTACTTGATCCAACCAAAATTCATAGTTACTGAACTTGGCATATAATTGCTTCTCTCTTATGATCTATAAAATTAACCTCAAATGCTTAGCATATTCTTCTCTATTCTTCGTATACACCAAAACGTCAACAATAAACACTATCACAAAATGATCTATGTAGGGTTGAAATAGCTTATTCATCAAAGTCATAAAAGCAACTGGAGCATTGGTCAACCCAAATGACCTCACTTGGAACTCAAAATGCTTATATCTACTCCTGAATGTACTTTTCAGTACATCAGTCTCTGTTATCTTTAACTGTTAGTACCTAGATCTCAAGTCTAACTTAGTAAACACCTGAACTCCCTACAATTGATCAAGAAGTCATTAATTCTAGGCAACGAGTACTTGTTCTTTATGGTCACTTGATTAAATTGCCTATAATCAATACACAGTCTCAGAGTCCCATCTTTCTTCTTCACAAACAAAATTGGGGCTCCCCATGGTGATACATTAGGTCAGATGAAACCCTTTTTCCAATAACTCTTGTAACTAAACTTTAAGTTCCTTTAGTTCCACAGGTGACATCCTATATGGAGGAATAGATATAGGAGCAACACCTAGAACTAAGTCGATTGTAAACTCAGTTTCCCTATCTAAAGGTAAGCTAGATAATTCTACGGGAAACACATCTAGGAATTTTCTAACAATAGGAATATTCTGCACTACCTGCTCAGTGTGAGTATCAACTATGTAGGCCAGATAAGCCTCACATCCACCTCTAATCAGTCTTAAAGTACTTGTGAATGAGATCAGTCTAGTTGGCACTACTTGATTAATACCTCAAAATACTACTCTCGGTTGATTAGGAGATTCTAGTATCATCTCCTTAGTGTAGCAGTTCATGATAACCTTATGAGCAGTGAGCCAATGTTGGACCCCGAACTTTATTAGAATTTATTTTATTAAATTAGAAAGCATGAATATAAGTAGAATTCATGAATTAGAAAATTTTTTTGAGTTTAATTAGGTCTATTATTATTTTCTTATGGTAGCATAGATCAAAAGGAAGAGTTAGAATTAATATAAGGAGATAAGAGGAATAAGATTGTAAAAGGAAGGGTAAGATAGGAAAGTTAAAATTTGTCTTAAACTAATAAGATAAGAAACTAGAAGAGAGTCGTTAGTGTTAAGGAAGAAAAAGAGAGAAAGTCATAGAAGAAACGAGAAGGAGAGAAGTACCAAAGTAAGGAGAAAGAAGAAGGAAAGAGCAAGGAGAAAGAAAAGGAAAGAAAAGGGTTCAGCTGAAAATATTTTGGGTATTTCCTATCTTTTCTTCTTGCTTTAGTAGAAGAAGGAACTAGTGAACATAAGTATTTTACGTACTGAAGATGAAGAAAGAAAGAAAAAGAACAAGAGATTTATGTTTTTTTTAAAGATTTTTATGAACCTTAACTAGATCTTTACTTTTCTAGTTAGATAAATCAAGAATAGATTAAGTTTAAGCACATTCATGAATATTTAAGCTTATGGAAGCTTTATTCGTGTATAATGATTAAATGAAAATAATATTTGTGCTTAGGGAACCAATATTAATGAAGGAAATAAGAAGAGGATAGACAAACTTGATCTTGAAATATTAAGTAAATAGGTGGGTAATATGTTTATAGTTATTGTGATAATGGGCTAAAATTCTTACTTGTTTATGTGTTTAAATGCTTGTTTTTGAATCATTATGGATGTGGGAAAATTGTGTTTTGATTTAATAACTTGTTATGTTTGAAAGATTTTTACTGCATCTAGTATGAATGAAAAGAAGAAAAGAGTAAAAAACATGAAAGTATGAATATGTTATGAAATGTGCGAGCATCAAAAATTTGACTTATGTGGGTAAGAGAGATACCATTTTGTTCGTCACGTGTACGTTGACTTAAAGCCTCCGAAAGATGGACTCATTTCGTTCATGGTGTAAACTTTGATTTTTTCATTTTGTTTTATGGGATTCTCTCGAGCTATTATGTTTTTGCATTGCATCTTGAATTGTTGAGTATAAAGCATAATTGAGTTTATAATTTGATATGACTTGCTTTTATGATCTGATTGTGGGATGAAGTATTCATGTTTATGTAGAGCTCTTAAAATTTGAATGTAAATGTTGTGATATGTTGAGATTAAAATAACACTTCATATGTGTGTGTGTGTGTGTGTGTGTGTGTGTGCTTGATATAAGTGCAGTTTGTTATCACTAGCTATACACATATTAGCCACTGAGCTTCTTCATCAATTTCCACTCGTCAGGTGAAGAGAAAGCAGATCACTAGTGAGCCCCTACAAAGTTTGGCAACTCCAAGAATTTCATATTTTTGTAACTAAGTTAGTTTGGATCATTTTTGGTAACTTTAGAAGCATATTAGCATAAACATTTCTGATTGTATTTTGTAATTATGATACTAATGTGGCTTCTGGTATGAAGTATGAAAATGTGAACCAACTCTGTTTTGTTGAAAGTTGGCGGTGAAAATTGTAGAGATTCTCTGATATATATATATATATATAAATACACACACACACAGATCTCTCTCTCTCTCTCTCTCTCTCTCTCTCTCTCTGTGTGTGTGTGTGTGTGTGTGTGTGTGTGTAAAATTTTCTTTTCCATTAAGTTGTCATTATAGTTGGGTATGAGTTTATTGGCTATGATCTTTTGATGGGTTTCCTTTAAGTAAATTGTTTTAAAAGGGGAGTTTTGTATGTATGAATTTAAATGTTGGATTCGAGTCTTTTGGTTGTAGATAATAGTTATATATATTGATACTGGGAAGAAGAGAGGAAAATAGGGATAAAAGTGATATGAAACTTCAAGGAATAAACTGTATCATTCTAAGCATAATTAGGCTAAGTGGTCTTCATAAAAGTTATAGATTATTCTCTTAGATTTTTAATGGTATAAAGATTTAAAATTTTGGACTTTGGACGCAAAAGATATGGCCTTTATAAGATAGCATCATTGGTATTGGTATAGGTAGTAGCACAATTTTTGATAGAAATGGTATTCTATTCTTAAACGAGTAAATTGTATTGATATAGGCCAAATTAGACAAAATTGTCTTCATGAAAGTTGTAGATCTTTCTCTTATCTTTCCAATGATATAAAGTTTGAAATTTTTGGACTTCTGAATTGATAGTTATTTTGACACTATTCACCATTTGTCGCAATCGTGCTATCGCGACACCTTTGTCTCAAGGGCGTAAGAAATTAAACTCACGCCTGTGACTATTGATGTTTTGAATTTTGTTTTGAATTTGTTAAATTCAATTGCTAATTTTTCTTTTAACGTCTAATTCAATTTATTTTCATGTCCATTTTATTCTATGTTATTTAATTTAAATTGTTGGGTAATTGTTCTTACTCCTTCTATAAATTTTATTTAAATATATAATTATTTAGTAAATTATTTATTCATTTTATTATTATTTGTTTATATTAATTCATGATTTCTTTTAATTTATTTTCATGTCCAAGGAATTTAATTCTTCTTATTTTGATATTAATTTTATTTATAATTAATTTTATTTTAAAAGTACTTAATTTTTTGTGCTTGTCACCATAAAATAGAAACGGAGACCTGGGGCCAACAGTCAATCCATGCTTAGACTAACATCTATCTCCTTTAACTGCAATACAATCAGGTCAGTTTCTAACTCTGCCTGGTTAATTCGAATCAAACACCATTACTATAGTACTACCTATCGGTGTACTTACCTCTAATGCACATTTCAACAATTCCTTATCACAAGGCAGTCTGGATGCCAAATGTGGTAAACTAAAAGAATGCATAGATCCTGGATCTAGCAATGCAAAAGCTTCAAAATTAAAGATGTGCAACACACCTGCAACGACATCTGGGGAGTTCTGAGTCTCCTGTCTGGTCATTGCATATACTCTAGCCTGAGATTGCGATTGGATGCTTCGCACCTCAGTCCTGACAGTAGGACTCCCTGAACTCACTATGCCTCTACCTCTGACTCTTTGTCTAGATCCACTAGATCGGCTCTGCTAGACAGTTGTCTCAGTCACCATTCCTCCCCTCATTCCTTACTGCACCCTAAAAACTGTGGGACAATCTTTGATCTGATGATCTTAGGAGCCACAACGAAGGTAAGCTCTTATTAACTTCCAGCACTCTCTACTGTGCTTCTTCCCACAATGTTCACAGTTAGGCATTTTTCCTAGTACTGCACTTCTTCTACTACTAGACTGCATAAAACTACCCCTTTGTCTGAATCCCGACTGTCTTAATCTAGTTAGTAGTCAAAACAACCTATTCTGACGCTTACTAAACTTTTTGCCAGCACTAAATTGAGATTCACTAGGTCTCTTCATACTAAACTCTTGTCTATATTCTCCCTGACTATCTCTCAACAGTTGTTCTATTCGAATCGAGGGTGCTCTCAACTCAATAAAACTGCTCAGATTCGGTATAGCCAGTCTCGTCCTAATCTCTATGTTCAACCATCTTCAAACCTCCTACACTTATCTTCCTTTTTAGGAATCAAGGCAGTAACATACCCATCAGCTCATTAAACTTTATCTCATACTCTGCCATAGAGAGATTGCCCTACTTCATATCTAGAAACTCCTCCATCTTTCCATCTAAATAGATCTTGGGCACGTAGTTCTCCTTGAAGACTTTTAAAAAGTCTTCCCACTTCAAGTTACAAGGCACTACTTAGAACAATCTTCCACTATTGGTATGCTGGACCTTGTAGTAATGAAACTACGTAGTCGAACAGTCTAATTGGTCGAATACTCTCTCCGTTCTCTCTAGCCATCATTCGGCCTCAGCAGGGTCTGTACTTCCGTAGAAGTTCACAACCCCCTGCTTTCTTAGTTTATCATACCTGTAACACCCCACTCCCGCTGAACCCGAACCCGATATCGACGGTGATATCCGAATCCGTGCCCCGCGAGGGTGGCGTGTCACATCACTTAACACTTAAAATATGGTACACATTTTTTTTTAATACTCTTATCAATGATCATAAATGTAGGCCCACTTTTTCTTTTATACAAAACATTTTACATCTTAGCAATGAAACATAAAGTACAGAAAGTCATAACACAAAT
>JANQBM010044488.1:0-10157 GCA_025594535.1 Erythroxylum domingense | reverse complement strand
AAGAGTTGATGAAATTGTAACGACTCATATCAGTGGAGGCAGTCTTGTAACTCCTAGGTTTCCTATGATCTATACTAACACCTCCTCCATCCATCGATCATTGCCTCGCTAGATCCTATAGTCACTCTCTGATGGTACACTACGCTCCTAGAATCTACCCTATGGACCTCTCTAACCAAGTGATCTTCATTTGGTCCCGATATGAAGGTGTAAACGACCCCTTAAGAGTGCCTATACTATTTGAGGAGTCATCTTGATGGTTCAATGCTATTGAGGGCTAGTAAGGACAATCTTGCCTAAATTATTTCTCTCATATATTAGGGTGATCCCCTTCTACTCTATCTATAATTGTAGGCTCCTAAACTCCCAATAGGAAATAGATTGGCCCCTGCTGACCTAACCTCCTTGCAACTATCTTCATCACTTTCAATATCTCAAGAGCGATAGGAACCATCTGTCACGCGACGTCATCCTAGGTAACCACTTTAGTATTCCGACACTCTTAATCAATCTCATCACAAATGGCTCCATGAAAATGGTTCCCACTTTGGTGTCCTAGGCCTAATGCTTAATGAATCCTCTATATCATACTGTAGAGATAAAACATGTTTTCCTTTCCTACCACTATATTGTTATTTCCTACTAATAATATGGCTAATCAGCATATGTACATATCTTAACATAGGAGATCTCAATTGTCGCACCTTAGACCGCGCCAGATTGTAGGACTACTATCGACTAATGCCCCATCAAAAGACATCCTCAACAACCCTTCTAGGAAAGCACACTAATAGCATTGCGTGTTCTTCCATGGTGACATAATCATCTAAGTACCAACCATACAAACAGAAAACCATGTATAGGTCATATTAGTCATTTCTTCAAGCACTTAAAACTATATAGTGTTGTCAACATCCAAAGTTTAATATTACTTCTATATTATGAAGGTGGTAAGGTACCCTATGGTTAACTTTTCGTATACAGACTCCTCAATCACAAAGAAACAATCCTATCCACTAAAACTAATAAATTCTTGGACCTTGAGCAAGTTTGATTATTTCTGGCAGTTTAATCAATTCTTTGGCTCTCACTATATGGCCTGGACTTCAATATCTCAAATCGTGCAATATAAGCTGGAGCTATAAATTGAAGAAGGGGATATGTTCGTCGTGCAGGCCCTAACTTCCATGGTTTTTTTTATGAACTAATCTCACTCCTTTTCCTCTTCTTGGGTACTTCCTTTTCTCCACTTTGGTATAGTGTAGTTACTCTTTTCATTATTATTCCCTGAAATATGAAAATAACAACAATTACCAAAATAAGAGAATAATAAATATTGATCAAGCTATAAAAAAACCAAAATAATATTCCACGACAAATTATTTATGGATTAATAAAAAAAAAATAAACAAATCTAATAAACTACAAACTAAACCACAACTGATAAAATATAGCGGCATCAAACATCTAAATTTATCAACAACACTCCCTAATGTCAATTAATCATACAAATCACATTTAATTCACTAGTTGCTCTAATTAAAATCAAATAAACCAAAAAAATCAAAATTGTCCAAACATTATGCAATTAAATAGTAAGTTCAATAAAAATGTAAAACATGCAAAACATTTACAATTGTATAATTGAATTCATCGAAAAACATCTAATAGCTATAGGGATTCAAGGCATAAGAATATATCCATAATTGCTCTAAAATCAATAGAAAAATTTAATTTAACCATGCAAAATATCTCAAGAGTATTAACTAAGACCTTAAAACCCTTCTAACCACTTGGGTAATCTCAAATAAACTAAAACTAACAAAAAAAGTTTCACTTTGCACTATTTTCATAAAATCTACAGCATAACTTATGAAAAAATGAAATAAAGTAATAAACATACTTTAAATTGATGAAATCTTAAGAAAAATAAGTTAGGAGATGATTTATGTATAATGGTTGAGTGAGATAGTGTCTCCTATGTGAGAAAAATGAGAGAGAGGGTGAAAAATGTAATCCTAGATGGCAAGGGAGTAATCTTAAAGTGATTTGTCCATGGGGAACAACATAATTTTGTAGTTGGCCCATGTTGAACATAATAGGGTTAATTTTTATTAGACCCAGATGTGTTAGGATAAAGCATGGGTATGTAGGATTTTTACACGGGTTTTTATCTCAAACATATTATGACAAAGTTTAACACCAGCCATAACATAGGTGTGTAGCTAAATCGTGTTAAAATTAAAAAACAAGAAAATAAATTACATAAGGATATTGGGACTTAACACAATCTTCAACATGGTCAACCACACAAGCATGTTTATGATTATATATCTTACTATTTCTCAAACAACTTACTTGGGTTTGGAAATGTAAAACCCCAAACCTCTCCTTTCATTGAATATAAATTTTTAGGGGACCCAATCCCCAAATATTGAAAATTATCCTGAATAAGTATTAGAGTCCAATGATAATGAAACATATCAAAAATAAGTCTGATATGATGGATTTCATGAGTTCAGAAAGTTTAGGACTAAAATTCCTTTTTTGGAAAGTAATGGGTATTAATGATCATAAACCCATTCGATAATTTTTAAATCATCCAATCAATAATTATTGACATTAATTTGAGTATTTTATGGTCAATTTGATGATAAGACAGTTATGGAATATTTTTGGTATATAATTCGATCAGTTGGTGAATTAAATGCATTAAAGAAAATTTTGGTCTTCTGTATGCATTAAAGGGCAATTTGGTCTTTTGGTATTTATTAAAGGGCAATTTGGTCATTTTTTATGGTGTTGGTGGAAGGATGAATCACTATAAGAAAACCAATAGGAAGGTAACATGTTGAATTCAATAAATGAGTATAAAAAAGCATAAAGTAAGACATTTAACTTCATTATTTAACATAACCGTGAGTGTTCGATAGAGAGAAAACGTGGGAGACCAAAAAAAAAGTGAAAAGAAGAGAAGCAAGTGTGAAGGTCGGACAAAGAGAGAGGAAGAAAAGAGCTTCCATTGTTGATAGGCTTTGATAGAGATTTGAAGAGATCTTGATCAAGTAAAGTTGTTCAAAAAATGCCCAAAAATTGGAGGAAAAATGGTAAGTTTTGCTAGCTTAAATTCCTAATTTTTGTGGGTTTTTAGTATCGAATGGATATGTTTAAGATCAATAGTGCCTTGGTTTTATTTTGGTGTTTCTTTGCATGGAATTGGTTGAATATAACATGAGAGTAACCTATAGTAGAATTTTGTCTTAGGTTTTTTTGAACCAGTCCCATTTGTTTGGCCATAAATCGACCTACAGACCTCCAAATTGGGTGATTCCAATTGAAAATGAAACCTAAGTGATTCCAATTGGAAATGAAACCTAAGACATAATACTAAATATTTCTATAGAGGCCCTGACCTAATTCTAGTTGAATCATATTGGAATTTGATATTGAAAATAGTGATATGATGTTTCCCCTGTGTTGGAGTAGCATATGATGTTTGGTGCATGTTTATTAATTTAGAACTTCAAATGGTCTGATTTTTTATGATATGGAAACTAGAGACATAGGGGAAAATTTTCTAAAAGACATAAAAACATAATGTGAATGTCTACTATGTGAACATTTAGAAATGGGTAAAATATGACATTTAAGTGACTTTCGAAGTTATATTTGAAAACGGAGAATAATAGGTTAGCTTACAGAAGTAAGCAAAAGTACAATTAGTGTACGTGTTATGCGATTAAACACTAATCTCAAATTCAGTTAAACCAAAGTTATAGTTTTAATGTCTTATTTTCGAATTTAGAAATAAATGCCTAAGAGAATTGCATTTTGGGTAGGTAAAAGAGAGGCACCAAACACATGAGTGTGCTTGGCTATACATTGGCAAAACTATGAAATTATTTTAATTGTTTTATATGACTAAATTCCTTACGAAATAATTGATTACATGGGAGTATTATTTAAATTGAGTTTATGAAAATGATTAATTTCTATTCTATCGTGAAGTGGATATTGATTATGAATTTTATGTGAATATTGCTAGTATAAGTTTATGCTTTAGCAATATATGAATTCAAGTTTGAAAGTTAAATCTTATATGATTTGAGTTTACATTAAGAAGATGTTATTGGTTGATAAAAAGGAAATGGTTTCCATCCTATGGTATATCGATAAGTTTTACACATGTTATTATAACAGTGTATAATTGTTAACCTAATACAGGTGAACGATGTAAAACCAGCTCCATAACTAGTGGTTAATCAGTTGCTAGTAAGTGATGTAAAACTAGCTTCGTAACTAACTGTTAACCGGTTACAAGTAAGGGATGTAGAACCATCTCTGTAACTAACAATGTATAGCGGCTATCCTAGTGCGGGTAAGCAATGTAGAACCAGTTTCGTAACTAGTGGTTAACTAGTTGCAGGTAAGTAATGGAGAACTAGCTCTGTGACTTTATGCCTGAGTGGATGGAAAAGAAGTTAGTGATAGGCTATGTCGTGTAAGAAATTCATGGCATTTTTAATGCCACCTATATTTATTTGTAAAGTAATTTGAGAAACTCAATTTGGGAAGCATATATGTTTCATAATTAGTATTGAATTACAAGAATTGAGATAAATTTGTTTTAAGGAGGTTTAAATTGTTAATTACGAATTGAATAGAAAATTTAGCACCCACTAAGCTCATTTATCTCACACTCTCTTTTCTGTTTTTAAATGAAACCCCCCAGGTTCATACTCAAGGTCTTCAATAGCAAGGACTTGACCTTACGAGTAGTCAACTTCATCACATGCTGGTGTGTAGAGATTTTTCATTGTAAATGTTTTTGGGAACATTTGCATTTTCATGAATATGCTTTAAACTATATTTTGTGTAAAGAACACATGTATATGAATGTTTTAAAGTTAAATGTATGAATATGTCTTAGATTTTTTTTAATATTATTGAAGTGATTATTAAGATTGCTTGTGAATGGATTTAAAGTCTAAAATTTGTGGTGGGGATTTTGAGATGATTATAGAAGTACGTTTGAACTTTTACTATGACTTGAAAATTTTGGGAAGGTCAAAATATAGTCGTTGTGCTTCTTAAATTTTTAAAAAAGAAACTCCACTGCCTGTGTCTTTTAATGTTAAGTTAAGGATTTTAAGTAAAAAGGGCAATAGGCTTAGATACATTAGAGCCTTCCAGCTGGATCAGATATCAACTAGAGGGCCACCGCAGGGTAGCGGTCAGGCTGCCTAGTCATTTTAGGACAGGAATCTGTCAGGAAATGTTGGTGTACTAATGGATGTGTATGAGACTTATAAGTATTTTCCAATAACTCAGTCACTAACACATGCATAGTGATAATTTAGATTTAAAATTAAAACAATAAATTATAGACAAATTAACATAATCAAAGAATCTAAGATAGAAGAAGAGAAAAAAATTAACTAATAAAATGATGATACTTAGACTTCAAATCCTTTTGGGACTTCTTATGCAATCATGATTTCATTAGTTAATTTATTCTAAAATTCATTAAACTATAGAAATTCTTAAATTATGTTAATATCTTTTTTAAGACTATTGAAACCTAATTCTAAGTTAATTAATTGAAATGTCTGAAGTAAATCACATGTTAATATAGAACTCACTTATAATATACAAAATACACAAGAAGGGGGGTTGAATTGTGTATTCTTTTCGTGAATACAAAATCTTTAATATTTCTTTTTAAGAAATTCTCTAACTTGTTAAAAGAATATGACAAGAGTCATACAAAAATTGTTATGTAGTTAAATCGCAAATAACTTCTATATACTTGTTTAAAAACAAAATAGAATAAGTTGAAAGATAGAAGATAGACACTGCGATTTTATACTGGTTCATCCCAAACTGTGGGCTACGTCCACTCCTTAGAATTCATCTGAATTTTCACTATACTTCGACAAATTACAAGTATTCTTTCTTCTTTCTAGAGCCTCTTTAGGTCTCTTACACCAAGTATTCTTTTAGCTATCATAGCTCTCCAGGCTCTTAGCCTTTTCTTTCTCTCACTAGAAAGATATTATGAGCTTTTGTTATAGTAGGGTTTGCTCTCTAGTATCGCACTACAGAATTTTTTCTTTTCTAAGTATACACTTGAAAGCTCAAAGATCAATAATTGTTCAAAGGTTTTCAGAAAAATTGAAAAGTTGTTCACTCTTCGACTACGACTA
Source organism: Erythroxylum domingense (assembly GCA_025594535.1). NCBI lineage: Eukaryota > Viridiplantae > Streptophyta > Magnoliopsida > Malpighiales > Erythroxylaceae > Erythroxylum > Erythroxylum domingense. Next base: position 3,951 of record JANQBM010044488.1, on the reverse strand, counting down.
GTATTTATAGTCTAAGTCTCCAACTGCTTCTTGATTCTTGATAACTACTTCTTAAATCTTGATAACTACTTCTTGAATCTTGATAGCTGTTATTTAGTTGAGTTCTATAACTAACTCCAACTAAATAATTGTTCGACGTACTAGCGTATTTTCTGCTTTGTATCATCTATGTTTTTTTACTTCTTCTGTATCTTCTGCTTCTTCTGTGTTTTACTTCTTCTATGTTTTGCGCTTCTTCTTTGTTTTTACTTCTTCTGTGTTTTCCTTTCTTCTGTGTTCTCCATTTCTTCTGTGTTTTTACTTCTTCTGTGTTTTCCTTTCTTCTGCGTCTTATACTTCTGCACACTTAACACACTCATTAAAATAGTTCATTTATTTCTAACATTATTATTATTTGATTGTCATCAAAATTAATCATCGTAAAGTCCTCTTAACTTAACAATCTCCCCCTTTTTGATGATAACAAATAATCATAATATAGAAAGATAAAAGTGAATGAACGATTTTTATTCAGATAATGAATAAGAAGACATCAAGCAATATACACATATGCTATCTTCTTTTCTTGTATTTGTTATTCTCTTCTTTCTTCTGCTTTTCTTTCTTCTACTTCTGCTTCTGCTCTTCTCCCCCTATTCTTTTCTTCTTTCTTCTTCCTTCTACTTTTCTCCCCCTTTCTTCTGTTCTTCTCCCCCTATTTGTTATTAATCAAAAAGTTTATCTCAGATGCTTTATAGGTTCAGAAAACATACGTTGCATATCAATTCTGATCAACTTAAGGTCTTCTTCTATTGACACTAGTACATATGTTACTTCCTCATGTAGATCACTAACTAAGTCACTCAAATCATCAACCTTAGCATGAATTTCTTCAATCTCCTTCACTAAGGCTTCCTGATTCCACTGCTGAGAGTGACTAACTTCTTCCATAGTAATTGTAGGAACTCGTTGAGGTGCACTTGATGGATAGAAGTGTGTTTCAACATGTGTTTCTGAAGGTAAAACATCTAATTCAATGATTTTGATCACAGGAGGTTTGAACAAATGTTTTCCTTTAGGGAGATCAAGGTCATCAGGTTTTGGTAGTTTTGGTATTGGTTTTCCAAGAAGGTGAAGGACATCTTTAATTGAAGATATAGAACTCAAAGGTCTAAGGTGCATGATTAGGTGCACAAGAGTTTCTAAGTTGAAACTAATTCCTTCAACCATGATAGTTCTGAACTGTCCTTTGGTCACTCTTCCAACTACCTGAGAAGTTGCATTTTTGGTGAAGCATCCACAATGACTTCCTGATGCTTTTGAAATATGGTGTGAAACATAGATTCCTCTTGGTTGTACTGCATTACATGCCCCATCTATGCTTCTAACAGCTTCTTGTATTTGATCATCTATAAGGTCACCTATTTTTCCTTTAGGGTACATCTTCTGTTTCCCATTTCCTACATTGCGTACAATGTTTGAAGCTCTAGGTTGTACATCAGGTACAATCTTGATCAATTTTCTACTTGTTGCTGGGCAGACGGTATATCGATCCTTTTTCATCTTCAACAGATATGGTTCTGACTTTTCATCTTTTAGAATCCCATATAATCTTCTCTCTTTATGATTTAGAAGATGTATAGACCGATTATTGACCAATATAGGTTCAACTTGTACCTTGACTAACCTTTTCATAGGTTCTCTTATTATGATTGAGCTTCTGCTTCTAACAGGTACCATTTCTTCTATTACCTTCATTCTTAAGTCCTCTTTTCTGATAGGACTATGAGATACCACTCTGTGTTCAACTGATTTTTCCTTTTGTTGACCACCTATTGAAGTACTCTCTTTCTGACTGGTATTTAACTTCTTACTTTCTTCTGCCAGTCTAGAAGGTGGTTGTGGTTAGGCTTTCTTCCTTTCAAACTCCAACTTCCTCTTATTTTCAGTCTCTTTTGTTGACTTGGGCTGTTGTTGTTGCAAAATTGAGACCAAAGACCTAGTAGCCTGTGTTGCTTCCTCTATCTTCTCAGAATCTTCACCAGGAATCAATCCTTTCCCTCTCTTCTGCACTTGTTGATAGAGAGTTCAAAACCTTGGTGATCTTCTTGATTTTTTAGCTTGCTCAGAATCAAGTGTCTCTCCCTTTCTTTTCAATGACACTTGTTTTTCAGATAGATGCACTTGGCTTTCTTCTCTTTATAAAATCATCTTATCTTTAGTTGCTACCTCAGATGATTTATTCTTCTTTTCTTCTCTAGACGTTCTTTTTGAGGATTAAGGTTTCTTCTTCTCTTTGGGAGTAACATTTTCACTTACGTTGCGTTTGACTGTACACTCCCTCTCAGTCCTTGCTTTTGCTATAGAAGTTGTCTCCTCCTTTTCTTGAGTTTCAATACCATTCTACATATAGTAGACGCATTAATAATGCTTTTGATATTCATCTTCATCCTATTTCCTTTATCAAGAAGAATTCCAGAATCTCTAAAGATTCTTGTTAACAACATGCCATATGGTAAGGCATTAGAATCCCTCTTCGTCTTCATCATATACCTCAAAATCAGGTGTGGAATATTTATGGCTTGATGGTTGAGTAGATAGAACAAGAATTGTTCATCTATTATTGTCATAACGTTCTTCGATCCTGTTCTTGTTAGAATACAGTGAAAAAGTACAGAATGTAGAACCCTAGCCTTCAGAACAAGATTTGACGCCTTCTTGTCCTTTGGGTCACTGCTTCTATATAGTTGTCGATTGACATGTGCCTTCTCTACAAGGCTTTTAGTCATCCATCTAGTTTTATGAGACACCTCTACTTCAACACATGGACTCTCGATTAGCTCCAGTGTCACAATAACCGACAATCTATCCACCATTGATACTATAGTATCGTCTACTACTTTCGTATTCTTCCAAAACTCATAAACTTCATTCAGATAAACAGCCCCACGAACCTAAAAGAAGTTTTTCCATCCTACTGCATCAACTTCTGATTCAATATCCATCTAATTCTTCTTCAAGGAGTCAAAATCAGCGATTCTTCCATAAATCATAGCTTGCTCCATTATGATCTTTAGACAGTAGGAACCTTCTCAAAGTAATGAGATTAGTCTCTGAAAATGAAAATGTAAACCGAAAGGGCTTGAAATCAAGAGTAATGAAACGTTTTTGTTTGAGAGCTCTGCAAAAGTCAATTTCAAGAGTATTTTAGAGTTAGTGATGTTTTGAACCTTTTGAGAGGATTTCCCTTTATATTATCTTCTAAAAAAATTACCGTCTATAACTTACAGTTACTTTGCTTTTGAAAACTTACGACTTTTTATCTTCCTTTTGTAAAAATCATCTAGGTCATGACGTGTCAGACGATTGATCACTCAACACTACCATATTCAAGTTTCGTCTAATTTCTTTTAATCTTTCTTCATTCAAAGGCTTAGTAAAGACATCTGCCCATTGATGATTTGTCTCAAAAAATTGTAGATTAGCAATTCCCCTCTGTACATAGTCTTGTAGGAAATGATGCCTAACTTCGATAAGCTTTACCCTTGAGTGTTGTATTGGATTCTTTGATAGGTTGACAGCATTTGTGTTGTAACACCCCCTTACCGTAGGGTACGCACTGGGATGCCCGCAGGTCATTCCGGTACATATCCTATGAGAAGGGAGCGCTACGTGCGATCACTATAATTACTCCACATGGCATCACATTAATTTGAACAATCAAGCATTAATTTTAAACCACAATATTTTTAAAATCAACTACTTCTTCTTTTCATTTCTCAAAATCAAAAGTTTATACATCTGCATACTGTACTGTCTATACATAAATCCAAAAAGCCTAGTACAACATGTTACAGGAGAGAGGAAAAATACATCAAATCTATCTAGGACATCCCAAAAGTCCCAGCTGACCGACCTGTGAGCCATGACCTCTCTCACCAACACGATCTACACGGCTAGAAAAGTCCCTCT
>JANQBM010044449.1:0-10159 GCA_025594535.1 Erythroxylum domingense | reverse complement strand
AATGGAAGTGGGAGAAGATTACAATGGATTTATTGATAGGATTACCAAGGACCAGCAGGAAGCATGACACAATATGGGTGATTATTGATAGGCTAACCAAGTCAACACATTTTCTGCCAATTAAACAGACAGATTCTTTGAATGCTTTAGCTAAGAAATACATAGATGAAATAATCAGACTTCAGAGAATTCTGAGTTCTATAGTCTCAGATAGAGATCCCAGATTCACCTCCAAATTCTTTTAAAGTTTTCCAGAGGCTTTAGGATACAAGTTGCATTATAACACATCTTTCTATCCACAAACTGATGGCCAATCAGAGAGGACAATAAGGACATTGGAGGCAATGTTAAGAGCTTGTTTTATAGACTTCAAAGGCTTATGGGATGATCATCTACCTTTAATTGGGTTTGCTTATAACAATTCCTACCACTCAGGCATTTAAATGGAACCTTATGAAGCTTTGTATGGTAAGAGGTGCTTAACTCCTATTTGCTAGGACGAGGAAGGTGAAAGGAGACTTTTAGGACCTGAGTTGGTACAAGATATAGTTGACAAGATTAATTTGGTGAAGTAGAGACTCAAGGTAGCTTAAGATAGGATTAAGAGCTATATGGATGCATATAAAAAGGAGATGGAATACAAAGTTGGAGATAAAGTATTTCTTAGAGCCTCTCTATAGAAAGGAGTCTTAAGATTAGGTAAAAATGGCAAGTTCAGTCCAAGATACATAAGACCTTACGAGATTGTTAAGAAGATTGAACCTCTAGCCTACAAGTTAGCCCTGCCACCAGAATTATCTAAGATTCACAATGTCTTCCATGTATTAATGTTGAGAAGATATGGATCGGATCCTTCACAAATAGTCCAACCTTCAAAGGTTTAATTAAGGGAGGATTTGACTTATGAAGAACAATCAATAGTGATTCTATATTCAAAGGAAAAGGTCTTGAGAAATAAAACTGTGAAGTTGGTTAAAGTCTTGTGGAAAAAACATGTAAGAGAAGAGGCAACATGGGAGCCTTTGGAAGCAATGAAGGAGAAGTATCCACACCCAATTGTAAACCCAGGAAAGAATTTTGAGGACAAATTCTTTAAGGGGAGAAATGTTGGACCCCAAACTTTTTCTTAGAAATTAGAATTTATTAAATTAGAATCTATTGGAATTTAGTCATAAATATTTAATTTACATATGTTGGCATGAATTAAATAGAAATGATAGAATTAAGTTAGTGTGTAATAGGCATAAGAGAATAAAAGAAGTAAGTAGGAATTAAATTAAATATGGAAGGGTAAGCTTGGAAGGACTAAAAGTTGTCTTAAATTAATAAGAAATGAAATGAAAAAGATGAAGAGAGTCGTGTAGAAGCAATAAAAAAGAAAAGAAAAACATAGAAGGAATTAAAAGAAAAGAGAGAGAAAACAAAACAGAAAAAAAGAAGGAAAGAAAGAAAAAGGAGAAAGAAGAAGAAGGAAGAGGATTCAGCTGAGTTTTAGGTAACCTTCATCTATTCTTCTTGCTTTGGTAGAAGAAGGAATTAGAGAAAATGAGTTTTATGTGCTGAAAATGAAAGGAGAAAGGAGAGGACTAAGAAATCTATTTTTTTGATTTCATGGATTTTCAACTAGATCTTAGTCATTCTAGCAGAGATAAATCATGAGTAGATTAAGTCTAAGTTCATATTTAGATATTAAAGCTTTATGGATTTTCTATTTGTATATTAGTTTGAATGAAAGTTTGTTTGTTTAAAGGAAACCAAGAAAATCTAAGGCAAGAGCAAGAGGAAAGGCAAACTTGAGTTTGGACTTATTATTAATTAAGAGGGTGATATCTTTATAGTTATCTTGGATGATGGGCTAATTTCTTGCTTTTTTGTATGCTTAATTACTTTACTTTGAATTATTGCAATTGTTGGAAAATGCATTGTGATTTGTTACCTTGTTATGCCTTAAAAAATGTTATTGCATTTTGTATTCATGAAAAAAGGAGAAAGCACAAGAAGTATGAAAGTATGAACATGTGATGAAATGAATTGAGCATTGAAATTTGTTTGTATTTTGGAAAGAGAGATACCATTTCGTTCATCGTGTGCACATTGACTTAAAGCCTTCTCTCAGTTTCTCGCTTGTGGCACATGAGCTCTTAAGAAACGGACTCATTTTGTTCATGATGTAAACTTCGGTTTCTCTATTTCATTCCATAGGATTCTCTTAAGCCATTATGTTTGTGCATTTTATATTGATTTGTTGAACATGATATACAATTGAATGTTATGTTTTGATGATTGAAAATACATTATATGATTTATGTGATAACATCCTTTACTGTGATTTCTTTGAGCTAGAAGTGTGGATATTTTAATTGCTAGATTAAAATGATACATACATATATATATATATATATATATATATATATGCTTGATTGTGTGTGACCTATTACTGATGGCTATAAATGTATTAGCCACAGAGTTTCGCATCTCATCCTATTATTTTTCACTCCTCAGGTGTAGAACAAGCAAATAATTGATCCTTGCAAAGCTTTGGCAAACTCCAAGATTTCTATCTTTTGTAACTAAGTTAGTTCAACTACTTTGGGTAGCTTTATAATCATATCAAGCATGAGCATCCATATATGTTTTGTATTATACTACTAATGTGGCCTTTGATATGTAATTAAATCTATGTACAAACTCTATTTTGTTTGAGAAATGAAAGTAAGAGTTGAAGAATTTATCTTTTGAATATGCTTAAAATTTCCTTCTTTGTTGGGTTGTTAATTGCAGTTGGAAATGGAATTGCTATGTTGTTAGATGGTCTTGGATAGATTTAGAACAAATAGTTATGTTAGGAGTCATGTATGTAAGTTTAGGGTTTGTTGGATTTAAGTCTTTTGGAATATGTAGAAGTTCATAATAGGTAAAGAAGAAAATGGTGACACAGTTGCAGTACTATTCTTGACAGAAATTGTTTCCTATTTTTAATGATTAAACTGAATTGATGTAGGCCAAATTAGACAAAGTTGTCATCATAATAGTTGTAGCTTATTCTCGTAGCTTTCTAATAGTATAAAGTTTGTAATTTTTGGACATCAAAATTGAGAGATATGGCTTTTACAAGTTTGAGGGCACATCCAAGCTCATCACTCATTGGAGTGCACGATCGAGCACTTGCACAATCATGACTGAAACCATTTTTAATAAGGGTGTATGTGCACTTGCATGATTATGAGCAATCACCTTTATTCCTCGGGAGTGCATCACGACCGTGACTTTATTTTATTAAAGACACCTTGCTTTGCCACCACAATGACTACTTGTTTTATTTTATTTTATTTTATTTTCTTTGTTTTCTCATTTGATCTCACATCCATGACTTCTTTTTAATATTAAAGTCACCCAATCCTCGCGTATTTCCCTCATGAGTTAAGTACTGAGGCTTGGGTGCAACAAAATCTATGGAAAGTTTCTCTAATATGCACTCTAATATGCATATATGAAAGAGATGCACAATCTCTAGTTGAGTTGTCTTATAAAAACTTCTAAATGCACCATTTGATCAGTTATGCTAGATGGATGATAGTTAAGGTATTAAAGTCATTTAAGACTAAAATTTTTCCATTTAGGTGACATGATAGGTTGGAAATACTTTGCCACTTAGCTAGAAAGTAAATCAATAGTTTGTAATTCTCCCCCTTATTCTTGTTTCGAAAATACTAGTCATGAAGCCTTGGTTTTAAAAAATAATGTATCTTATCATCAGCTATTTAGTAAGTGTATCAACCCCTTTTACATTCAAAGTGAGAAAAATCATGAAGTTGTCTCCCCTAGGGATAGTTATTTCTTCCTATTCGATCTTCTTTTACTGACTTTTTCAAACTATAATGTTGTTTGTGATTATTATCTAAATTTCTAGGATTCCCCTCTACCTTTACAATTGTATTTGACTCTACCATCTATTTTATACCTTTTTGTGCTTTAATGTTTGTGTCACTGTTTGTTACTAAGAGGGTTTAAATTGTTTTAATGTCTGCAAAGTTTCTATTTATATCAATAACACATTGTGGCTTCTTCATTAGCTACATTCTTCTCATTTCTTATTAGCAGTAATTCTCAATAACTGTCTATTTTTAATATCCTCCCTATAGGTATCCATTTCTACTTTTTAACAATATGTGGCCTCCATGTTTATGTGATTTGTAGCTAGTATTTTATAGGTTCCAAGTCCTCATTCAGCCTGATGAAAGATATGAAATTAGGTAAATTAGTTAAACAAGTTACAAGGACATACTCTAGCATAGTTGACTCGTTTTATTTTAGTTGTTTCTTGATCAAGTGCTATGGGTCTTTTAACAAAGGTTGCAAGGTAACTTAAACCACTAGTGGTCCAATATTTAAGAGGGACCTTACGTAAGCTTACATATCAGTATGTTGTCTAGTTTCAAATCTTCCAATTTGAGGCTTAGCCTCCAAGACTGCTACAAGAGGGGTTTGTTTTACATATGCCAATTACCAGATTGCAGAAATTTTTTAGCTTCCTCTAACCTAGAAAATTTAAATAGAAATATATAATCATTGTTTACTGGAACTTCTAGTAAACATATTGTCTTTATATGTTAAAGGCCCAATGTTTCATTACAGGAAATGTAATCAATGAAAAGTTAACTAAAGTGGTTCTCCATTTATTTTTACTTACCTCAAGATGTCCAGAGGAGGGGTGACAATCCTCTGTTCAAGTGTTTCAATAGTGGGACAAAACATTAGTTTCTACTTAAGCTTGGTTTCACCTATAACTTGCAACTATGTTCTGCGAATAGGAGGTTTGTCTAGTTTTAGGGAGGGATGATTATCTAAGCTTGAAGCATGAACTTGTTCCAATGTTGCATTGGAGGTTAGTGGCAAGAAGTGTGTGTCCATTGGTTCCATTTATGGAATGTTGGATAATAAGCTAGAGCATGGGTAAACTGGAGTATGGAATGAGAATATAGAATTATAAAGGATGTTAAAATCTACATTGAAATGATGTTTACAAAACATAAAAACTAAATTAGTGGTTTGCAGTAAGGTATCAAGTGATTTTGAAGATGTGGTGAATGAGAAAGATTAAGTTAGAAGCAAAATGACAATTGTTTCATTTAATTTAGCCCACAAAAAGAATACACATGGATGATAATTTAAGGTATTAGCTTATGTATGAAAATAGTTATCATTAATGACTTTTCTTGCTTATATAAGATATTAAAGAGATCAAATATATTTTTATAATTACATTTTAATATTTAATATTAAATTTAGATTAAAAATTATTATAATGTTCAAGGGATGATAAGAAATATATTGTTGAGTAAAAATAATTGATTCAAGCTTATATAAATTTTTTGTATATATTGGATCAAGGAAGACTTATGCTTAATATAAAGGTAAGAACGTAAAGTTAAATGACTAAGACTACCCAATAATGTAATATAGTTAAATCAATATAATGAGAATCATAAAGGTACATACAAGTATATATGTAGTCATTTGATTATGAATCATAAACAACTTATGAAACATGTTAGACTAAAGAATGAATAAATCAAACATTGGTGAAAGGATGATGATAGTATTGAATTATTAGATTTTATATGTGTGATGTGTTTAATGCAATAATAATTCAGAAAAGGATGAATACTAGTATTTCATTATATTATTAACGAGTTTATATGATAGATTTATATGTACTAAATAAAATATTGATTTAAAGCTTTTAAAAAGTTTAAAGTGCTTAAATCTATGTAGAATTAAGCATTGTGAATACTAAAACACTTCAATGAGATCAATATGTTGAGAGTTAAATTGCCTTAGTTATGTATGGGTAATAAGATTCTATAGTGAATATATCTATAACTAAATTACATAATAATATGAATTTGTGTAATTGAAAATAAAATATGATATATTATATGATGTAATATTTATTTCTTCTGTATATATTCCTAGTACAATAACTTGCCTTAGATAGATTCAATTAAATCACTTAATAAGATTATATATTAGATATAGAATGGTAATACTTTGAAAGAGTTAAAGTTTATGATTTTGGGATGTGATACTTTGTTGAAGCATAAATTATTTAAAAGGCTTTGGAACTTAATTAGACAATAGAAAGTTTTGGTACCTACAAAAGATTGGATATCATGTTATAAATGCCATTAAATAAAATCTTTTTTTAATATGCTTATAAGAGAATGGTTCTCAAGTTAAGCAGTAAGGGTAAGTTGAAATTTAAAAAGGTTCAAATCTCATGACTATACAACCAATCAGAACTAGTGCCTTTGTTGATACATTTGATGTATAGTCAAAACGTTATGAGATGTTGAAAGATTCAATTTTATGATAAATACAAAGATTTTTTCTTTTTGAGATGATTGTTGTAAGATACCATTCTCATAGTGCATAGGCCTGAACATATCCATGGATAGTCGAGAATATACTCTACGGAAATGGTATGTTAGAACAATCACATAAATGCAGTTTAAGGCATCAATATAACTTAAGCATTTCAAATACTTATTTTTATTTCACAATCATAATAAATCATATATGTCATTCACATTCCAAATTCAAGTAGACCATATACATCAGTTTGAACTCAATCCTAGTACATCATACAGTATAAAAATTACACACTAGAGACAATGTGTGTCATAACATGAAATGCTAATACAAAAGACATCTATCTAGACTTCACATGTATCAGCTGATCAGATCTTTGAGCCATTCTTGTCCCTGAAAGAATAGTACAAGAATTCTATTGGATCGTTTTAGAAGCTAGATCTCCTTTGAACCTGAAAATCAACGTTACAATTTTGATGACTTTGTGAACTCAGTAAGTGAACCATCATTGATGTGCTCCCTTAATTCAGAACACCAAAATAAATTACATAGCTCAATTCAGCAAGTATATTAAAAAATCCAGTATCGAATACCAATTCACATTTTGTCATATTTCAACAAGTACTCTATACTAACATTGTATGTCACAATTTCAGAACAATTCAATAATCTCATCACAATCATTTATATGATACATGTATAATTGTATATGTAAATCCACATGTGATTTCTTTTTTTATTTTGCTTTGTTGTATCGAGTGTCTATCAACCGAATTTACTGTCCCGTATCTGTTGTGGATACCAAGCTTATTATTATCTGAGCCTGTGGCTCTTTGTGCACAATCTTGTGCTTAAAGCTCTTTTCACACATTGGCTACTCAAGTCACAACTCCTTTATCCAATCATGCATTTCAATGTAATAAGATGCATAAATTCACATATAATGTTTTGAGTACTTTTCATTCAATGTGCTCATGTCATATATCAAATCCTTCAAATCTAAGTTTGGCTTTCATCATTCAATTGTTCATACATTCCACATTACAGTTGTAATTCAACCGAAGCACATATAATTGAGTTTACACATCCATGTTAACTCACAGTGCGCTCCAGAAAAGCCATTACCTTAATGATCCGACAATGTCTAGATGCTGACGATCAATTTATGGGTCTATAGTTAAGCAAAACATATATAGTTCACAATCAGTAATTTGTTCAATCATATGAATATACAATCATGCACATGTATATGTGTCATGTTTAATGCATGCTCAATTAACCTTTCTAGGTATGTATTCTTAATCATAAATCTTGACCGTTCAATTATTAGAGCTTGTATATTACCACTTTGCATTTAGGTTTATACCTTGAGTAAGTTTGATTACTCTAAATTCATCATTCATACATTCATCAACCTTTTCTAGCAATATTCATTCACGTAATTTCCCAATTCTCATTCATTCATACCTAATACATCTTACTCATATCCTTTGGATCATATTTGCATTCATAAGAACACCTTTATTCCTTTAACAACTCAAATTTTCCATATTTAAATACATTGATATCAAGACAATCCATTCCTTAAGTAATGACATCATTTAATATCCTAAATTTATCAAACCATTAACCAATTAATCAAGCTACAATCTAGGTTCATTTTAAGCCTTAATCAAGTCCAAATACACTAGTGTAGTGTGACTTATCCTCATTTGATTCAACAAATTCATAAAACTAAAATTACCATTTAAAAGCTTTGGCCATGATTATAGGGGACCTTCCTACAATCGTGGGATGAGTGCCCCGATTGTGCACTATCCAATTTTCCTCAATTCTCCAAAAATTTCATCTACTTAGGATCATCATTAACACTTCAATTTTTCCAGAATTCATACTCTCAAAAGCTACTTCAATTCATGTTAATAGAGCTTCCATCTTTAATTAACATCCCCATTTTGTTCCAGATTCAAAAGAAAACTTTTTCATATCAAATTCACAATACCTTTATAACAATTCATTAATTATACCTCAATTCCTCATCAATTTCATCTCAATTTTTAGCTCAAAAGCATTCATTTAATAGCTCGTAAACTATTTTTTTTTAGGCATGCTAAACAAAACAGAAACTACCATTCATGCATCATTTTCTCAACACACATTTAACACCAATACTTCAATCAATCAATCCCCAATTTAGTCATCTCAAGTTCTATTATTTTATATCACAAGACATCAGTATTTTACCTTCTTGATTAGCTTAAATACCTCCTCAATTATCAAGCTAACCTAGCCTTCCATACATGCAAACACAATTCCAACAACAAGATGGGAGTAGAATGATTTTGACAATAATGAAAAGACAACAGCAGAATCTATCTATCTCTATGAAGAATTTGACCAAGGTTTTGAGGTGGTAATATACATAATTGAAGCAAAATTTCAGAGCTATGAGGGTGTATGATTGTTTTGGTGGTGAGAGGGAAAAAGAAGAAAGAAGACAACAGAAACAATTTTTGCATTAGCTTAATTCTTTAAGAGCTAGGTGTCACTATTTTACAATGACATTTGTCAACTATGCATGCAATCCACTTGTCCTATATATATGCTGCCAAATGTCATCAAAATCCTAGGCCATTTGTCCCTCAATCACTACTGCCATTTTTCACTTAATGTTCTATGCCAAATGTCACTCATTTTATAGGTTTAGTTATCCTAATTTTCTATATGTTAACTTGTCTTGCCACTTGACATTTTTCCTAAACTAAATGTACATTTTAATTCATCAATTTTCCAATTGTAACAATTGACTTCAAGTTACTAATTATAATCCATTAAACCAAAATTCAAGACATAAACAATACACAATCATATAAACCTTTCATACCCTCAGAATATGTCAATTGAGTGCACATACAATCTTTGCAATGTTTTCCAAATCAACATTCATGTGTATATATATGCTCATATTTTTCATGTGAATGAAATGCACCTTATTAATTCTAAAATGATATGATTCAAAATTCTAACATTCTAACTCTTAGTAAGTTTTGGCTATTATAATTGTAGATTTATATTCTCTATAAGAATGTTAATAGGACTATAATTATACTCTTTAGTGGGATTATATAGAAGACATACTTTTTATAGAGATAAAAAATTCATATTTTCAATTGTTAAAGTTACAATAGTCCAAGAATAACTCTTATTGGATATGAAAAAGGTAGCAACTTAATTATGAGAATTGGATATGTAGAGATAAGTAAAAAAGTTGTTTATGTATTCTAGTATAAGTATATAGATAATGTAGTAAATGTATTTAATATTTTAAATATCTAATACTTATGAAGTATTAAACTCCATTATTCTATAATGAGTTAATATTTGAGTTCAAAGCTATACAAATAATAACTTTAGTTTGATAGAAGTAAGCCCTAGTTAAGATATATTTTACTTGAAATATATTATTTGAAGTTAAAAAGTCGCTAATGTATCATTAATTGCTAATTAAGTCATAATATATTTTTCATTTACTAGAAATAATTCTTTGGACCAATGAGATCTTTAATGAACACATTATATTTCCTTATATTATTAAAAAAATGTAATGTGGATTATTAAAGTAATTGGACATGTGAAAGGTTCAAGGTCTAATTAAAGATCTAAGTATGTATTTAGGCAATTTCTCTTAATTATGATAAAAATTAAGATGAAAATTGTAAGATTCATACAAGTTCCTACTATAGAGAGTCTTTTAGAATTCTATCACTAAACCACTATGTTAGCAATA